>PVLC010002064.1:0-123338 GCA_004027655.1 Graphiurus murinus
CTCGATAAGCAATGAAGTTGATTTAATTGTAGTGGACGCAGGGGGCAGAGGGACGCCCTCAAGCATGTGATGTAATTACACAATCATATCAAGGTCACTCACCGAAGTGAACCTGAGGGGGAGGGAAGGGGAGGGGATTGGGGTGGGAATTGGGGAAAGGGTTAAATGAGAACTGTGTGCAAATATGTTGTTAACAACCTGTACTTAACAAAGATGTATGCTATATTGCACGAATTACTACAATAAAAAAATTAAAAAAAAAAAAAAAGAAGTTGAAACTCATGGAATAAACCATCTTTTCAAAGAACTAATATCTGAGAATTTTCCAAACATAGAAAGAGAAGTTGAAACACAGGTTGGAAATATTAGAAATATATAGAACCCCCTCTAGACAAGACCAAAGAAAAGGTTCACCATGCCACATACTAATCAAATTGACTACCGTAGAGGCCAAGGAGAGAATCTAAAAGGCAACAGAAGTAACAGACCAAGTGACATTTAGTGGCAAACCAGTTAGCATCACTCCAGACTTCCCAAACCAAGCCATGAAAACCAGGAGGGCCTGGAGCAACATATTCCAAACTCTGCAAGAAAATAACTTGCAGCCAATATTCTCTTGCCCAGCAAAATTATCTCTCAAAATTGATGGGAAAATAAAAACCTTCCATGACAAACAGAAACTGAAAGAATTTATGTCTTCCAAACCAGCACTAGAGAAAATACTCAAAGAGATTAGCTATAAAGAAGAACTAACAAGTAAACATCAGAACCAGAGAAACAATAATTTCCAGGAATCAAAAAACTAAGCAAAGAAGAAAAAATACTACCTCAAACAGAAGTTAAAACTCAAAATGTTAGGAATTAAAAATCATCTCTCAAAATCACACTGAATAAAAATGGCCACAACTCCCCAATAAAAAGACACTAGGTGACAAAATGGGTTAAAACCCATAATCATCCATATGCAAGAAACCCACCTTACAAACAAAGATTACCACAAATTAAAGGTTAAGGGCTAGAATAAGGTAATCCATGTCAATGCAATTTGAAGACAAGCAGGAGTAGCAACTATGATATCAGATGAGTTAGATTTCAAGTTTAAGCTTATCAGAAGACACAAAGCAGGTCATTTTTTACTAGTAAAGGGAACAATTTAACAAGAGGAAATAACAATAGTCAAACCAAACATAGACACAGCCACTTTCATAAAACAAACCCTTTGTGATATAAAGTTACACATAGATCCCAATTCAATAATACTGGGTGACTTCAATTCTCCCCTCACACCACCTAGACTGATCTTCTAGACAAAAGGTCAGTAAAGATGCTTCAGACCTATAAAATATCATGAAGCAAATGGACCTATTAGACACATACAGAATATTTTACCCAACTACAGCTGAATTCACATTTTTCTCAGCTGCCCTTGGAACCTTCTCCAAAATAGACCACATTCTGGGCCACAAAGTGAGCACTAGCAAATTCAAAAAATGTAACAGAATTCCCTGTGTCTTTTCAGACCACAATGGAATGAAACTAGAAATCAACTCTAAGAACACCCAGAGTAACCCTGTAAATACATGGAGACTAAACACCACACTGCTGAATGATGAATGGGTCATAGAAGAAGTAAGAGGAGAAATTTAAAAAATTCCTAGAAACCAACAAAAACAGAGATACAACATATCAAAACCTTTGGGACACCTTGAAGGCAGTACAAAGAGGAAAATTTATAGCACTGAGTACCCACATAAGAAGACAGAAAATCACCAAATAAATAACCTAATGACACAGCTCAAAGCCCTTGAAAAACAAGAACAGTCTAACTCCAAAGCCAGTAGAAGACAGGAAATTATGAAAATTAAAGCAGAAATTAATGAAGTAGAAAATAAAAAAATAATACAGAAAATCAACAAAACCAAAAGCTAGTTTCTTGAAATAATAAACAAGATAGATAAACCATTAGCCAACCTAATCAAAAGAAAGGGAGAATCAACCCAAATTACCAAAATAAGACATGAAAAAGGTGATATTACTACCGGTAGTATGGAAATCCAGAGAATCATCAGAAACTAATTTGAAAAACTAAACTCCGACAAAATGGAAAATCTAGACGAATCTGACAAATTTCTAGACACATATAACTTTCCAATATTGAGTCAAGAAGATATAGAAAACTTAAACTGACCAATAGCAATCAAAGAGATAGAAACAGCAATAAAGAGTTTATCATCAAACAAAAGCACAAGGTCAGATATTTTTACAAGTGAATTTTATAAAACCCTTATAGAAGAGCTAATCCCAATATTCTTCAATCCATTCCATGAAATAGAAAGAAATGGCATTCTCCCAAACACATTCTATGAAGCCAACATCATTTAATACTAAAGCCAAATAAAGACAGTTCAAGAAAAGAAAATTATAGGTCCATATCACTGATGAACTTAGATGCAAAACTGCTAAACAAAATACTAGCAATGCGCATTCAAAACAACATCAAGAAAATTATGCACTGTGACCAAGTTGAGTTCATCCCAGGAATGCAAGCTGGTTCAACTTATGAAAAACAATCCATGTAATTCACCACATAAACATAATCAAAGACAAAAATCACATGATAATTTCGATAGATGCTGAAAAATCATTTGATAAAATCCAACACCATTCATGCTAAAAGCACAGGAGAGAATTGGAATAGAAGGAAAATAGCTCAACATCATAAAGGCATTATACAATAGGCCCACAACCAACATCATATTAAATGGGGAAAAACTGCAAGAGTTCCCACTAAAACAGGAAGAAGACAAGGATGTCCACTATCACCACTTCTGTTCAATATAGTACTTGAGACTCTAGCCAGAGCAATAAAGTAAGAGAAGGAAATCAAAGGTATAAAAATAGGAAAAGAGGAACTAAAACTCTTTTTTCAGAATACATGATAGTATACTTAGAAGATCCAACAGAGTCAACCAAAAAACTTACACAACTGATCAACAAATTCAGCAAAATGTCCCTGGATATAAAATTAATCTTAAAAAATCAGAAGCTTTCCTATATGCCAACCATAAATCCACTGAAAAAGAAATCCAGAAAACAATTCTACTCACAATAGTACCCTGAAAAATAAAATATTTAGGAATAAACCTAACCAAGGAGGTAAAAGACCTCTATAAGGAAAACTATAAAAGGTGAAAAAAAAATCGAGGAAGACCTTAGAGGATGGATAGATCATCCCTGCTCATGTATATGCAGAATAAATATCAGCAAAATGGCCATTCTCCCAAAAGTGATCTATGGATTTAATGTAATTCCCATTAAATTACCAAGGTCACTCCTCACAAACATAGAAAAATCAGTCCTTAAATTCATTTAGAACAATAAAAAGCCCAGAATAGCCAAAGTAGTTCTTAGCAACAAGAACCATGCAGGAGGCATCACAATACCTGACTTTGAACTATACTACAAAGCCACAGAAATAAAAACAGCATGGTACTGGCACAAAAAAAGACACATAGATCAATGGAGCAGAATAAAAGACTCAAAAACCCACACACTTACAGTTAATTGATTTTTGACAAAGGAGCCAAAAACATACACTGGAAAAAAGACAGCCTCTTCAACAAATGGTGTTGGCAAAACTGGTTAACTATATCCAGAAAAATGGAAATAAACCCCACATTCTCACCCTGCACAAGAGTCAATTCAAGATGGATCAATGACCTGGAAGTGAGACCACAGACACTGTAAGCTACTTGAAGAGGGCATAGGCCCAACACTTCAACACTTAGGCACAAGTAAAACTTTCTCAACAAGGCCCCAAAGGCACAGGAAACTCAAAGGAAGATCAATACATCCCATTGCATTAAATTGAAGAGCTTCTGTGAAGCTAAGGAAATCTCAAGAATCTCAATAGAGAGCCCACAGAATGGGAGAAAATTTTTGCTGGCTACTCCTCTGATAGAGGACTAATATCTAGAATATACAGAGAACTCAAGAAACTCAAAGCTAGGAAAACAAATAACCCAATAAAAAACGAGCAAATTATCTAAATTGACACCACAAAAGAAGAAATACAAATGACCAATAAATGTATGAGGAAATGTTCAACATCATTAGCAATCAGAGGGATGCAAATCAACACTACTCAGAGATTTCACGATTTCACCTAACCTCAATTAGCACATCAAAAGAACAAACAACAACAAATGCTGGTGAGGGTGTGGAGAATTGGGAACCCTAATCCATTGTTAGTGGGATTGCAGATTAGTTCAACCACTTTGGAAAACAGTATGGAGGATCCTCAGATGAATGGGCTGAACCTACCATATGATCCAGAGCAATACCACTTCTGCATATCTACTCAAAAGAATGGAAACCGAACTATCAAACCTATGCATGTGTCTCTATGTTTATAGCTGCACAATTCACAATTGTCAAACTAGAGATCCAGCCAAGATGCCCATCAAGAGATGAATGGATTACAAAATTGTAGGGTATATACACAATGGAATTTTACTCAGCCATAAAGAAGAACAAAATCATGTCATGTGCAAGGAAATGGATGGAAATGGAAAACATTATGTTAATTGAGATTAGTGAGTCACAAAAAGCAAAAAATCAGATGTTCTTCCTAATATGTGGAAGCAAGGGAGAAAGTAGGTCATAAGAGGGACTCTAGATGAAGAAAACTTTAGATGAGCAAGAAGGTGACTTAACTGAAGGTGATGGGGGGAGAGAAACACCCTAATGCACATGATGTACTCTCACAAACATATCAAAGTCAATCACTAAACTTGAGAAGGAGGGTGGGGGGAGGGAATAGGGCAGGTATTGGGGAAGGGTTGAATGTGAGTTGTGTGCATGTATGCCTTTACCAGCTTGTACCTAACAAAGATACATGTTTACAATACACCAATAAAAAAAGATGCCTGCAGCATTTTGAAAGCAGCACACTGCTTTCAAGTGTAGATGAAATATTTCTCCAGTATATAATGTACTAAAATAAACTTTTTAGAAACACGACCAATCTTACATGAAATTCTCTCAGAAAATAGAAACAGAGGAAGCGCTTTCCAACCAAATATACAAGGACAACACAACCTTCACACCAAAACCAGAAGAAAGAGCTATAGAAGACATAAAATGTATAGTTTAACTTCTTGAGTAATGCAAAAATTGTAAACAAAATATTAACAAGTCAAATCTACTGATATATTAAAATGATAAACTATAAACAGGGTGTGGTGGCACATGCTTTAATCCCAGTACTTAGAAGGCTGAGACAGGAGGATCGCAGGTTCATGGTCAGCCTCAGCTCCTTAATGAGGCCTTCCTCAACTTAGTGAGACCTTGTTTCAAAATAAAGAATAAAAAATAGGACTGGGGTTAACTTGGAGGTAGAATGCCTCTGGGTTCAATCCCCAGTACCGCAAAAAAAAAAAAAAGGATAAAGTAGAGCTAAATTGGCTTATTCTAGGAATACAAGGTTTAGTATTATAAAAGCAATGTTATATGCATAAGTGCATAAGAAGTATTTGAGAGAATCCATGTCAGGTATAGAATCACCATCACTTCATCCTCCTCCTCCTTATCATGATCTTAACTTTGAAGATACTAAGGAATGTAAGTTCCTTAATCCATAGATATTTTCTACAATAGACCTATAGGAAGCATCTTACTTAGATGAACATATTGAAAACTTTCACCCTGAAACCAGGAAGTAAAAAAGGATGTTTGCTACGATCATCACTACTCAAACTATACTTGACATAGCAACCAAGACAGTAAGGCAAAACCAAAAAATAAACAAGTACATAAAAATTGAGAAGAGAAAAATTTATATTCTCATATGATATGATTATGCATATCAAATACTTAAAACACTTGAGAGTCTATTGAAATTATTAAGTGATTACAGCAAAATTGCTACATACAACATAAATATATAAAAAATAAATTGCATTTCTATATACCAGTTGAGTATAATATTAGAAAACACCAAATACCTAGCAATAGGTCTAATTAAAATATAAAAGACCACTAGGAAGAAAATCTTCATAGTTTCTTGCTATTGTGGATATTTTCAAAAGCTCTGTATATTTTTAATCAGAATTATCATATCAGAAAGAGCACAAACTGGTCTCTCATTAAGAAGTCATTATGAAATCATATTTTCCATTTTGAAGTTCACTGCAAACAAATTCTGTTCAGTAAGAAAATCAGGCTTCAGTTCATTCATATCTTCAAAAATCAGACAAATTAGATTGAATTTTGAAGAAAATAAGAAAGACATTTGCAATAGCAAGTAAACTAGAATGACTATGCATGTAAGGTAAAATTGTATTTTAAAAGCATTTAAATAATTTTCAACATAGCTATACTTTTTATTCAATATAAATAAAAATATATTTCCCAAAGGATAAATAAATGATTTTACAAGGGAATTTGAGGAAAGACACAATTCAATTCCTTTGAGTATTAAAGGCTGGAGAGACAAAAAAAAGGTGTGAAATGTTTATAAACTTTACAATTATATGATCCTTACAATCAATTAAAAATACTAATCCTGACATTTCTAGAAACATATTTCAAAAAGTGATTTCCTATTCAAACAGAATAATGTTGAATTCTTAAAGGCTTCCTTTTGATTAGGTATGACTATTATTAGGGAAAAAAGTCAGGTGTGATCAATAGTGTTATATCAGCAACAGCTTCATCTTCATAGTCTTATTGATACGCTATTCAGGAATTCATAATTTGGCATTACAATGGAATTTGGAGATAATTATATGTGATAGAGAAAAATATAAAATCTATTTTATCTCTTCTGATTGAATTTTGAAAAATTCTGTATTACTAAATGTCAACATTTACACTGATGTGTCATTAATATGATATATTCACCATGCAAACATCAAATTTCATTTATCTCTTGGAATTATCTACCAGGGATGGGTTTCAAGACCCCCAGTGGATGCATGAAAGCCATGGGGACAGCACAAAACAAAATCATTTATATACTATGCTTTTTCCTATACATACATAAATTAGGCACAGTAAAAGACTAGAAATATCAAATAATAAAATACAACTGCAATAAAATTGCCAGCATCACTGTTTTGTACTCCAACTATGATGAGAACTATGATGCTACAACAGTTGAGATATGATGACTGAGACAGCCCTATCTGGCTAGTGGGAAGGTGGTAGTGCATACCATGTGGATACAGTGGACAAAGGCATAATTCAATCCTGGGTGGGATGGAGGGTGACAATCTCAGGACTGTGCTTTATTTTTGACAACTTATAGAGCTGTTTATACTTTATTTCATAAAATAAAACCCTTCCAAACTGCTTAAACAAAAATTTAAACTATATTATATCAGCTTATAGATCAAACCCTAATTTAAAATTAATTTTTTTATTTCTGAAATTTTCTATTTAATATTGTTCAACCATGTATAAAGGGAGGACTTCTATATTACTTAAAAGTATTAAGTTCATGAAACACAAAGAAAAACTGAAGAATTTCTCCAGTTTATAGGAAATTAAGGAAAAGTGTTAACTGTAATCTGTGATCCTGCATTAAATCTCAGACTAAAATTAGGACATTCAGAGGACAACTAGTAAATTTAAATGAAATCAGTCAGATGATAGTGTTGTAGCAATGTTCATTTCCTAAGTTTGGTAACTTTACTGTGGTTCAATAAGATATTAACCACCAGAGAATCTAGTCAATGCTTATAAGGTACTTTTATAATTATTGTTATGACCACCTTTACACACTGTACAAGCTTATAGAACAAATATGTTAGGAAACTAGTAGCATACTGTCTCAACTCTTACTTGAAAAAAAAAACTATAATGATGTTGTAGGATAAAAATCTTTATAAATGGTTTAATTCCAAAATAATATACTAAACATATTTCAAGAGGAATATTTATTTGATTTAGTTGCTACTTACTTCATCATATGTAAAATCCTCTAAATCTATTTCTTCATAGTCTTCTTCAGATTCTTCATTCTTGATAGCCTCTAGAGCTATTGTCAGTTTCTTTCGTAAAATAAAGCCCTTCCAAACTGCCTAAACAAAAATTTAAACTATGTTATACAGGGTTATAGATCAAATCCCAAACCAGATTCTCTGTTATCCCATCAGGAAGATAAAACATCTTAGAACTTAGTTTAATGGCTCAATAATCTGTTTTTTGAACTTTATGTGACATTTAAAACTGCAAGATAAATTAAATGATTGCATGTGTCTGAATCTCAGGAGATTTTCTTTGTGGTAAGCAGAAAGGAATCTTTAAAACTCCCTCATGCACATATAGGTCAGCCAATCAATTATCTGACAATTCCTCCAGGACTTATTCTAAACTAAGAAGAAAGAGATACAAAGAAAAACTAAGTTTTCTAATTTTCAAATTATTATGCATAAGATAAGCCAAAGCACATTTAGGAACACCTCAACATATACAGATGGCCATATTAGAGAGGTAGTAACATTGTTAATAACAATGAAGTCAACACATAATAATGAAACTAAAGACATTCCTATTCCTTAGTAATCCTGGGTTAGAGAGGCTTTCTGAACTATCCTCTGAGGACAATGAAGCTTTAAAAGAAATTTTTTTGTTTTGTTTTGGTTTTTGGTTTTTTTTGGCGGTACTAGGGATTGAACTCAGGGGCATTCTACCTCCGAGCTACACCCCCAGCCCTAATTTTTATTCTTTATTTTGAAACCGAGTCTCACTAAGTTGCGGAGTGCCTCACTAGGTAGCTGAGGCTGTCCGCGAACCCGGATCCTCAGGTCTCAGCCTCCCGAATGCTGGGATTACAAGCGTGTGCCACCACGCCCGGCTAAAAGAATATTTTTATATATTGCATGTGACTGAGCTTTAGGTATGTAAGTAAAAACATCAATGGACAAATAAGTTTTTTGTTTGCTATTGTTTATCTATAAAAATAACATATAAACATATTATATAAACATATACTGAAGGATATATGCATATATGATTGTTTACATTTAAAAATAAAATTATAAATTAAAAAATTAAATATAAAAATGTTTACATATAAAGGCAGAAAACAGGGTAGAAGGCAATAGAAGCTTGAATGTTCCAAATATTCAATGCTTACATTTGACTTTGGAACTATGTACATGTACACTTTGAATGAATAGACTGTTTTGTCCCATTATGTGGTCTCTGTTCATTCCTACTTTATAGTATGTGTGTGTACATACCAATCTTCCCATTCTCCCCCATCCAGGGAGTAGGTAGAGTGAGAGAGAGAAGAAAAATAATTATATGATGTTATTAGGAACCAAGATTTTCTGAAGAAGAAAATAAATGCAAATATAAAACCAAATGAATGAAAATTCTATAGTCCTAAATATAATTTGAAAATACATGGTGTGTATGTCATACATACATACATACAAATATTTACATATATCTTTTCAAGCTCAGTGCATTGAAAATAATATAAAAATAATGACCATACCAGTAGCAATAAGTGCTGCTAAAATCCAAACTGGGGTCTTTATATATTATTCCCAGTAAAGGAACCAAGCATCTTTAGAGAAACAAATGATTCCAGGCTTGGATCAAAATATATACTAAATGAACTTGGAATATCATGTCACATTTTAAAGCAGGGAAAGTTTTAAAGATTACTGAATTGTATCAAAAAAAATCTAAATTTAAGAGACACAATTGGTCAAATAATGGCCAATTTGAACATTAATAAGAATAATTTCAGTGGAAAATGCACATTATACATTTTCAAGTATTATGACTTTATTAAAATAATATGCATTATGGTGACCACTGGAGGATACTAGGAAACATCCTTAATCTAAAAATTGATAAAGGGGAAGTGTCAGGCATGTATATAATCTGTCTTTCCATTATGCACTGTACCTCAGCATAATTGAATAATTGATTAGACAAAGTTTCCCTTTATAGGTATATTTAATTAATAGGTGGGGCAGAAAATATAAAGTATTGCCATTTTATAAACCATTAATAAAATAAATGACCTAGGCAATTTTTATTAATGTATCCCAATATTACTGAAAGGGAGGCAACCAGAAATTATGTGCCTCACACTACCACCTATGAAATAACCTCACTAAAAAATCATACTTGAATCAAATCAAATGTTAGATGTTACTGTCAATTTATATGAAACAAGGAGAAAAGAATTATGTCAAATATTGTCAGGAAGATTAGGCATATTTCAGGAAGTAGAAATCTCTACAGGACAAATTACCTGATTTCTTAAAAAAAATAAACTTCAAAGAAAACAAGGAGGTGGTTGCATATATTAAAAAAAAACACACACAAGTGTCATGTAAACCAAAGCAAAGCAATAGACTTGTTTGTATTTTGATTGAGAAAAATATCTAAACATTCTAAATATCTAAATATCTTCCACATTCATAAAATAGTGGAAGATGTTTGAATACTGATAGGATATTTGAGAATACTGAAAAACAGTTGTCACTTTTAAGTGATGTACTGCTGGTATATATAAAATAGGTCTTATAGAAATTTGTACTTAAATATATCTGAAAAGAATAATTTATTTTGCATAATCTAGTGATGAGAAAGGAGACATGTGTTGGATTTTAAGAGTCAGTACTAATCAGTAGTTCAACAATCAATATAATTATGTGAAGTCAGAAATCAAATTTAACTGTTTAAAATTAGGTGATCTGTCAAGCTCTTTTTATTAGTTGTCATTCATAATTTGAAATAATTATGGATAGGCTCACTATTTTTTATTTTTAAAATACTTTCATTGGTGCATTGTAATCTCTCATCATAATGAAGCTCAGAGTGATAGGGACACACAAACCCAGAGCTACTATTCTTTTCTTGTGTGTGTGTGTGTGTGTGTGTGTGTGTGTGTGTGTGTGTGTGTGTGTGTGTGGTGTTGGGGATTGAACCCAGGGACATTCTATCTCAAAGCTACCCTCCCAGCCCTATTTTATTCTAGTTTTCATTTTGAAACAGTGTCTTGTTAAGTTGCTGACAGCCTCACTAATTTGCTGAGACTGGCTTTGAACCTGCAATTCTCCTGTCTCAACCTCCCAACTACTGGGATTATAGGTGTGCACCACCACACTGAAGTCAGGACCACTATTCTTGATGGAAATGCAAAGGAATAGTATTCTGCCAAGTATCTAATCACAGACATGCTTTGAGTGGCTGTGACAAATAGATTAAAACATATAACTCAAAAATAATTGTTTATTTCTTGATAACAAACACCAAGAGGGTAAAGAAGCCCAGGTGACAGCACTTTAACATAAAGTGATTCAGGTGTCTAGTGCTTGCAGACTCTTCCTTCCAAAGATCCCTGAGAGGCTATCTTTTTAGCCAACCAGAAAAAGAAAAGAATATGAAGGAGATTCTGTGGGAGGTTTTATGGAGCAGATATGGAAGCAGTGTACCTATCTTCCACTCACATCTTATTAGTTAGAAAATGGGCCATAATAAACTACAAGGGAAGCAGGAAAATCTAGTCAGCATGTATGCCAGAGGAAGAAAAGAATGGGGATTTTGGTGAATAGAGAGCAGTCTCCAGCACAAACTTCATGAAATCTTCATTTTAATATGTCTAAAGTTGAAACTCTTTCTGCTATGTTGTATTCTGCTCCCTGGGAAGTTTTAGGCAGTCTACAATGTATATTTTAAGATCAGTGGTTTAATAAATTGATGATTGCCTCCAGCAGAAGCAAAAAAAAAAAGAGTTGATTCAGTGAGTTGACTACCAGGATAGTATAGCAAAAGAAGCTTGATATAATTTTTTAAAGTCTAATTATACTTCTTTTTATCACAGATACAAAGAAGTTCAACCAAATAGTATCCATCAGAGAATGTCAGTTATGGAAACAGACACTCTCATAAGGTAACTTCTCTTTACTGAAAGGAATAAGGCAAAGGTCGACTAGTCATTTACTCAATGCTGAAAAATTTCTTGCTCATCCAATAATGAGAGGATTTGGACTGCATAATAGCTACATTCCTTGGGTAACAAACTAGTATCTAACAATAGTAACTGTAGTTTATGTCTTTTTCTCAGTTCCCTTGATTCAACTGCCATTCTCTCATTCCGATTACCAGCTTTGTCTAAGCACTGCTCTCAGAAGTAGTACAGTACAAATAAATTAAGGACACTAAAATACTTGATATATTCATTAGAACCATAGCCCAGGAAATGCTCTTGGAAACTAGAGCCTGAATAGTAAGATTCATAAACTTTAGAGAAAATTAAGAGAAACTTAATTTTAAGGTTATTTTTCTGTTAGTGCCTAATGCCTAGGAAGCATCCTTGACTCCTCATATCCTTTACACATTATATCAACCATGCACTAACATTATCAGCCTCTAATTTCAAAGTATATATATAAACCTTCAAGAAAATCAATATAGTCTAGAATGTGGTATTCTTACCATCTCCACTGCAAACACCTGGGTCTATGTCATCATTATTTCTTGCCGGGATACTGCAACAGCCTCCTAACTGATCTTTCTGGCACTACCCCTTAACTCCTACAATGCACTTGCAACATAAAGTAAACTTGACTATGTCATTCCATTTTTTGAAGTCCTCTAGTGCTTTCCCATATCATTTGAAGCAAAACCCAAAGTCTTATTCAGTGAGTTATGACTTCTATTTATCTCTCCTTTATCATTCTTCAGTCACACTGGCTTCTTGTTATTCCTTAAACACTGTGATTATTCTACCAAAGTAGGGCCTTTGAATCTGGTATTGCCTGGAATATTCTTTCTCAAGAATATTCGCTCAGATATCTAATGGCTAAGTTTCTCATTCCAGTGTTATCTCTTCTGGCTTCCATATCCTTTGTATTTAAAATTATAAACTTTCTGCCAGGCATGGTGGCAGATGCTTGTAATTCTAGTACTTGGGAGGCTGAGACAGGAGAGAATCAGAGGTTCATGACCAGTCTCAGCTACTTAGTGAGGCCCTCTGCAACTTAGTGAGACCCTGTTTCAAAATAAAGAATAAAAATAGGGCTGGGGTGTAGCTTGAAGGTCAAATGCCCCTGGGTTTAATTCCCAGTGCCATAAATAAATAAATAAATAAATAAATAAATAAATAAATAAACAAACAAACTTTCCTTTGATATTCCTATTCTGCTTTGCATTTTATTCTTGATTCATATCACTATCTAGTATGTTTATTAACTGTACATTCCTACAGAATGTAAACTATCAAGATATTTATGTCAAGGAATTTGCTGAATGAACAAGGTGAAATGACAAATTTTTGTTTAATTATTATCATTTGACTGAGGCACAAAACTGAATTTCTATAGGCCTTATTTCATGTATTTTTTTAGTTTATGTTTGCCTCTTCCATCAGTGTGTAAACTCCAGAAGGGTAAAAATATTGTCTGTTTTGTTTGTAGTTTTATTTCCTAAGTGTAGAACAGTGACCAACAAATCTAATATCTAATATATAAATCATCACATATATATGTATATATATATTTATTTATGCATATATATTTATTTATTCACTCATCATATATATATATATATTCACTCATCATATATATATATATATATATATATATATATATATGATGAGTGAATAAATAAAAAGAGGAATGTAACCAAGTTAAAATCTATTTCTAATCTGGTCTGGTCTGGGTTAGATTGACACAAGTCAATGTGCTTTTGATTTCTGAATTTTTAAATGAATGGATATTTGAAGAACTTTAATAAATAAATTTGGTGGATATTTTAACACATGTACAGAAATAGCTATCAATTAGATCAAATAAAACTTGCTTTAGCTAACCAAAACTTAATCAATTTGACAAATGCAAATTTTAGATGTTTTATATATGATTGTGTGGTTCAGCTTGATCCACAGTCATGAAAATGTTATTTTAGATTTAAAAACTATTCCGTCAATTTAGGTACTAAACCGAACTACAGCAAATCTATACCTAACCCACAGTCTACTGTCAAGTGAGTAAGAAATATATCCATGTAATTCTAACTCACTGAGACTGAGGGGTTGTTTTTAAATTTTTAAATATAGAATAGCACACTGAAAGATGACTAATAAATCCTTTATGGCTAACTATGTTACCAAAAGATTGAAATTTACCTGAATCAAAATGGCAGCCTTCTCCCTCTGTTCTTTGATATCCATAATATTATCCATAATATTTTCTCTTTTTTCTTTCTTTAAAATGGTCTGATTACTGATTAATGGATTTGGCAGGGGTTCTGTTGCAGCAGAATGCATCTTTGTAGAGAAATTAATCTGTCTGCGTACAATGTAACCACGCCAGCATGCCTGGATTACCACAGCTGCCATACTATAAGGAAGAGAAAGAAAATATTTTCAGTACACATGAATACAAAGATAAGAGGTCCTCATAAGCTATATTTTAAAAATGAATCACATAAAATATTACTTAAGTACACTTCCTGTGTTGAACTGTAGTTATAGAAGTAACATTAGTATAGGAACTTTGAAATCTGAAGGAGAGAGTAGGTCAGTAGTTTAGAGAGGGATTTGAGTAGAAGGGAATTTCATTTCTTTAACAAGAGCAATATTACAGAGATTTTTGATTCATTCTAAGGATATTGGTCCAGTGGTGAGTTGAGGGACAGGAGTAGTGATGATACAGAAAAGGAGAGACAGATTAGGAGTCAATGTTAACTTGGCACAGAAGGGTGAGGTAATTTTCACTGTGAAGAAACAGCCTTGGAGAGTAAGAGGAAGGACCTCTTTACTGCGTTATCCTTACTAGTGTCTACTTCCTCTCTACCAACTACTAATTACTTAAAACACAGTACTATAAGCTCAGGTATAAAATCTAACATTTACCAGTCCTATACCTATTTGCCAGT
This sequence comes from Graphiurus murinus, assembly GCA_004027655.1. Classification (NCBI taxonomy): domain Eukaryota; kingdom Metazoa; phylum Chordata; class Mammalia; order Rodentia; family Gliridae; genus Graphiurus; species Graphiurus murinus. The sequence goes on from PVLC010002064.1 coordinate 14,911, forward strand.
TTCAGGCACTAAATCAGTAAATGCTGTGTGTTTCATATTCCCTGAATTACTTTCACTACATTGAAAGCAGGTTAAAAAAAAAAAGTTGACTTTAGGATTTCCTGAATGTAGAGTATGCTCCATGTTGAAAAAAACAGCTTATCATCATCATCATCATCTTTTCTGAGTAAAATTAAAATGTAAAAATAGTCCTTAGAATAAGAATCAGCAGGTAGATATCATTTTCTTTTGCCTTTATTCTTTAGACATTTGGTTTATCTTATATTTTCAGTTCTTCATCCTTACATACTATCATCACTTGGCTATTTTGTTTATCTATGATTAAGGAGTCCAAATAATTATTTATATAAAAATTCAATAGGCAGCATCTGTCTGGAGCAAAAATAATCAATTAAATAAATCATAAAACATAAACCAGAAAATATTGAAGACATTTTCATAAATATTAAAAATTTTTATATCAGGAAATAAATGCCAGTTTTAGCATATTAAACTACTTAACATAGCTCCTAGAAAAGAATCACTATTTACACTTACAACTCCTAAAATAAGAAAGACTAGGAAAAGGACTGCTACTGTTATATTCTGAATTCTATCCTGTTCAGCATCAGTTATTAAAGGAGATACTGAATTTGACAATTTTTTCTTGTTGGTTTGACACTGAGGCCAAACGAACAAAGAATAAGATCTTGATAGCCAGAATAAAAACCAATCTTTGCTGGTTCAATAAACAATTAAAGCCAGCCATTATCTTTCTAAAAATGTTTAATAGATGCAAAGTGGTTTATATAATTAATCATAAACAATGTTGCCATACCTTAAAAAAGTGTTAAGCTAAGAAAATTATAGGACATACAAATACTTGCAACATGCTTATTAAATGTTTACTCGATGAATGAGTAAATACTTGGCACACACAGAGGTATATTTTAAAAAATACAATGACTTGGTTATTGAGAAAGTGTTATTTTTATTATGTTTAGAATGCACTGGCCAAGATCTCAGCAAATTAACACATACAGTGAATAATAATTTGTGCATATCACGAAAACATCACTAATGGAATTGATATGAAATGCTACAGTAGATTAAATCTTTACTGAGTTTTTATTTGGTATCAATGACTAATCTCATCCATCAAAAGTAGTAAACACATTATCTGTAAAAATGATTTATAATCTTACATTTTTTCACCCTGTTCACTACTTTGATGATTCTTCAGTAGAGAATGTGTCATTGCTGTTTCCATGAACGGGACTGTTTTGGTGAGGACATTACTTATCTTGTTGTCTTCTCTCTTCTGGCCTACTAATTTTTCCTGATTTCTTCCTTTCATATCTTCACATGCAGAGCAGTAGCTTAATGGGGAGATGCTAGAACCAGAGTTCATCAGCTGCTCAGAAATATCTGATGAGTCTGCTTTATGTTTGCTTACACAAGAATAGAGGGTTCCATCTTTTCCATCTGGCTGTGTACTGTCACTGTTTGCAAGGGCCATATGATTTTCCTGAGTTTCTGATCCATCTCTCAGAGTGACAGTTACTTCCCCATGTTCATGTGCATACCTGCATTCATTGCTAAGTGTCATCAATTTCTTAAAATAATGACAGAGATTTTCTGCAGTATCCAAGGTGAATACATCCCTGAATCAATAAAATGATGAGAACATATAGTAACAACAATTATATCAGTAAAACCAAAATGTGTAAGAGATTTAGAAAATATGTGTTTCTATATGGCCTAAATTACACATTAACCTCTGCTACAACATTCATTGTAAATTATTTCTAGTTATTTACATAAAAATGATCACATTTTAAACAAATTTTGAAAATATTTGTTTAGATAACTTAGGTCTAGACAAAATGTCTGGAAGTTTTAGGACCATTTTTATTCAAGGTATTTTTGGTACAAATGAACAAGAAAAATTCATGCGTTAAGTACCATAAACATGAGAAATCATGGCTGCCTAAATTTGGAGAAGTTATTTATGAAATAAAGTTAAAAATGCTTTTTACATTGACTCTTGCCACACAAAATATTTGTATTGGACTTTTAATCAAAGAGCTTATATTATGGGAAAGTTTTTATTTCCATTTTTCTTTGGAAAAATAATCCTTTGCAAAGAGAATTAAAATACTTTAAGACATAAGTGGTTGAGATTCTCATGAACAATTGTTGGATTTCTGTATTTTGGATGTTGTAACAGGTGATTGATAGCAAACTCTCATGTTTGCTAGATATGAAGCTCTCAATAACAAATGTAAAGGATCTTTGTACTTGTATAGGTCATATTCTCAGGTACATTTTATATACCTTCATTTCCATCTTAATTTTTAAACTTATTTCTAACTTATATTTTTTCATTGTATATAATTTATAGCCACAAGCTAGCCTATTCTTGTTTTCAAAAAATGTAGCCAATAAAAATATAAAATATTTAATCACAACAAAAAATGTAAGTTACAATTATCTCTTAGGATTTAAAGATAATTAGTTCCTATGTTCACAAAAGTAATTATTAGACATTAACATAGGCTTCTCCAATATAATTTTGTTATTTTTGTATTCTACTCATTTTATTGGCTAATAGTGCATAAAAGATTCAGTTCACACACAGATATCAAATGTTTATGGTTAGGTGTTGAATTTACTGACATAGTACATATTATTTTTCCAGCTATAATAGTCATCATATGCAAAAAATATGAAAATATTTCTTTTCTATTTGCATTTTCTGGAGGAATGCAAATTTTAGAATTGAGTTATAAAGAAATCAATTGTAATTCATTAATCATAATGCATTCAAAATTCAAGGTGGGAAAAGGAAGTTGGCTTTCTTTAGTATCAGATTATGACTACTTTCAGCTTTTATCCTCTGAATAGAAGGAAGTGTTGAATGCTTTTCTTCAGTTTGGTCCTATAATAACTTAATATACAAGCATAATATATGTGTAATAATTTTTGTTTTTAATATATGTGTTTTAAAACTTGCTTACTTCTTTGTAACTTTTTATTTATCTATTTCTTTTATGTTGATTCAGATTCTTTGAGGATAGTCTTATCCACAATAATTGTTGAATACACTTATGACTGGACTGATTGATTATTTGATGACTGATACAATGATTATTTGTCAGTGTCTTGAAACTATCTTCATGAGTCCATTTATTTAGCTAATATTTTAGCTTCTAAACATGCAAAATTATGTTCAAAGTACACACTGGTATATTCCTAAGAATAAAAACATGATGAGCCGGGCGTGGTGGTGCACACTTGTAATCCCAGCATTCGGGAGGCTGAGACCGGAGGATCCGGGTTCACGGCCAGCTCAGCTACCTAGTGAGGCACTCCGCTACTTAGTGAGACTCGGTTTCAAAATAAAGAATAAAATATAGGGCTTGGGGTATAGCTCGGAGGTAGAATGCCCCTGAGTTCAATCCCCAGTACCGCGAAAAAAAAAAAAAAAAAAAAAAAAAACATGATGCCTAGAATTTTTTTTAAGGTAGACTATCCCTCAAGCATACTTTTAAAGAACAAACAGTATATGGTGATGAACAGAACATTTTAAATCATAGGTACATATTACATTATTAATTTTAAATATGACAAAAGGATATAAAAATCTTACCCTTTTCCAGTGATATAGTTTTGAATTAGTAAATTGAATTCTCGAATCTGGGACTGACAAAATACCAGGAAACATCCTGATTCTAGATAATGGTATTCCTCAGTATGGATTGCTGAGTAAGAATTTAGCATTTCACCATTGAGGATTCTTAGAGCAGGTAATATTTTAAGTAGAGAATGCCTATTAGAAAGAGGAAAAATAATGTTGATGAGAAGAGGTTATGTTTGAAAATAACCATGTGTATCATATAAATAAGCATAGAGTGTATATCTCAGAAAATGTGATTGATTTTGTAGAGTATATTATACAGTTACATTTGTTTAAAATTTTTATGGTATCCTGTCATGTACAAAGTGAGTTTTATAGTTCTTGGCATACATTTAATCATTTTCTCCAAAAATACAAATGGGCGAATCAAACTTTGAAATCCAGGCTGTAATTTGGAGTGTAAGAAGGCTATAATATGGAAAGAATAATAATGTCAGATACTTTCACTTTAAAAGAAGGTAATACTGCTGAAAGTTGCTTTTTGCTTCAAACATAGAGGTGAATTTTGAGTATGAATCTCAGTAAAACATAGTTAAAGCAGTGCTAAGACAAAAGAAGCATGAGATATAAAGAGGCATGAGCTCTGCCTGTTTTCTATGATGTAGAACATCTAAAATTATATTTACTCCCAAATCTTGCTAAGATTATAATAAAATTTCTTGAGGTATGGATGGTTAAAAGTCTATGTAGTATGTATGTATGTATGTATTTATTTATTTATCTTACAGTACTGGAAATTGAACCCTGGGGCATTCTACCTCTGAGTTACACTCCCAGCTCTATTTTTAATTCTTTATTTTGAAATAGGGTCTCACTAAGTTGTGGAGGGCCTCACTAAGTAGTTGAGGCTGTCCGTGAGCCCATGATCCCCCTGTCTCAGCCTCCCAAGTACTGGGATCACAAGTGTGCACTACTACGCCAGGCTAAAGTCTGTCAATTTAAAATACAAACTCTATAAAAAGAAAGGTCAGAGAGCAAGCACTTTTAATATAGCACAGCTATTATGAAATGATTGCCCAATCATGCAGAAGGACACGATAGCCCTCTTTGCACAATGCTACTGACAGTCACAAGAGCAAAGTGGACTTCTTGAACAAATAAGGTCCCAAGTTAAAAGAAAAAAAAAATTCAGATGAAAGATACAGAATACATAAATTGAGAGACCACATTCATAGATATTTTCATTCATTATTGGTGATAATGTAAAATGTCACAGCCACTGTGGAAGATAGTTTGACAATTTCTTATAAAAGTAAATATACTCTTATCATATGACCCAGAAAATCAAGACACAAAGGAAACTTAAATTCACATTATTAAGTTAAAAGAAGCCAATCTAAAAAGTCTAATACTATTTCATTCCAACTATATCACATTTTGGAAAAGGCAAAACTGGAGACAGTAAGTTCTCGTTAGTTATCATAGGTTGGGGTTGGGAGAGAGGGATAGGCAAAACAGATATATAGGGCAGTGAAACTGTTCTGTATGATAATACAATGGTGGATAAGTTAGTAAACCCTAATGTAAACTATAGCCTTTGGGTGACAGTACTGTGTCAGTGTAGTTCACTGACTCACAAGTATGCCATTCTGGTGCAGAATGTTAATAGTACAAGAAGTTGTGCATGTGTGGGAATGGGGTATGTGAGCCTCCCTACTTTATGCTCAATTTTACTGTTAACCTATACCAACTCTAAAACTAAATTTTCTATTAGTTAAAAAAGAGAAAGTAACAGTTTCTAAATACTAAAATAGAGTTAAATATTATGTATAAAAATGCTTTTGAGATGTCATAGCAGAGGGTATTAAGAAGCAAGAGAATATCTGTGTTCATCCAGCATAAAAGAGAAGATATTCTGATTCTGTCACTGATACTGTTACTTTAGTTTCATCATCCTAAATTATTGACAAGCAAACATAAAGCTTTTTACATAAGAAAACTTTTGATGTTACATTTATCATTTTTATATTTAAAAGTTTCCAAATGGTTTATTTTAGTTGTAATATTTAAAGTTCTTGTGGATGTAAAAATTTGTTTGGATCTTCAAGACTGTAACAATATCTTGAAATTTATAATTTACATAATCAATATTCAGACTGAAATTACTGTTTTAGTTTAAACATTTCTTTCTTTAGTATTTTCAAAGGAACAGTCCTCAGGCATACATAATATAGCAGTGAATGGACTGGCTTTAACTTCAAAATGTAGACTTATAAGCACTCATGATGAATATACTAGAGAGTGTTGTAATAATTTGATTAATGGTAGAAATGAAGCATAAGAATACTGTGAGATCTCAAGATTCATTTTTCCAGCTGGACTCCTCCTATTTAAGGGCCAAATCAATATTTCATTTAGTGAAAACTTCCTGGTGAATATTCTGCCACTTAAGAAGCTTCATTAATCATTAGTAAATGAAAAAAATTCCCAAAAGAGATTTCAAACTGAGTCTGTGGATTAAGTTTTAGAAAGATTTTTTAGTACATCAGTTTTGTCTATTTTATCACTGGCTCGACATGAAAGTAAGAAGCCAATTGAGAAAATATATAACTAATCCCTCTGTTGGTACCTAGAGGTTATATAAAGTTCACTGAAATACACTGCTTAAAGTTTGAGTTGGTCCTTTCATTAGAAAATCCATATTTTATAAATTTCTAGATTTTAATCCCTTTAGACAAATGACTCACTCCAAAATAATGATGAAAGCTATATCAGACTAACAGATCTAAGGGAAATTTAACAGGTAAGATTTTCAAGTTGGATTACTCCAGTCTGGAGGAGCTCATTTAAATACAGATTATAAGAGGCAAATAATTGTACATATCTATATTATAAATACTATTGTCTTTATTATCTCATTATTTTCTTTAAAACTGTAAACTATATATAATTATCAAAATCAGTGAAATGGCAATATTATATTTATAAATTTATAATAGACTTATCTCAACATGTTTTACCTTAAGCATATTTTATTCAGTTTAATAAATTTTATGCTTCAAATAAAATAATTAAATAATTAAAAATACTTGAAACATTAGGTCTATATATAATTGTTGCAACTGGTAATGTGCCAACTGTTTGGATGAAAAGTGACACCAGATCAGAAGAGAATTTGTGTCCTATTTCCCTATATACAGTTGAAAAACTGACCACAAAGACTTTGTTCATAATAATGAGCAAAACTATCAATTTTTATTTGCCATCACAGACTTGTTCCATATAGACACCAGTGAGAATAAAGCTATGCATATATAAAAATCCTGTCACATTTTTCATTATATATAATATCATCTGCCAAAGCAGTGTCTTTTACACATAATTATACTTGTTTTTTTTTGTTGTTTTTTTTTTTTTTTTTTTTTCTTATTGGTACATTGTAATCATCCCAGTTTGTTAGGTACAACATCCAACCCTTCCCCAATTCCCACCCTGTTCTCTCCCTCCTCCTTCCTTCTCATCTTGTTTAGTGATTGACTTTGATATGTTTGTGAAAGTACATTCATTTGGAACAACAAAAAGCCCAGAATAGCCAAAGTAGTTCTTAGCAACAAGAACCATGCAGGAGGCATCACAATACCTGACTTCAAACAATATATTATAGTTGGTTTTTAGTATGGAAGTTTAATTCTAAAAATGAGCCCCTAGAAATGGGGACCTAAAACTTGACAATTATTCATCTATTTATTTATTTGCTTATTTATTTATTTACTTAATTATTTATTTTGTACTGGGGATTGAAGCAAGGTGCATTCTGCCTTTGAGCTACACTCCCAGCCTTTTATTTATTTAGTTAGTTATATTTTGAAATGGTTTCACGAAATTCTTGAAAGTCTCACTAAATTGCGAGGTTGGCCTCAAACCTGCAATCCTGTCTCAGTTTCCCAAGTACTGGGATTATAGGCATGGTCACCATGTTTAGTGTGATTAGTACTTTAAACCGAAATGTACAAGAAGCAGGGCCCTAGAACTTGGGCTTGTGCAGCTAGATGGAGACCCCAACTGCTTCTATTCCAGATGAGAGAGTCCTTCACTTAGCTAGTGAGACATCTACAAGTACATTTAGATGGTCTTTACACATATACAGAAATTCTTTAAATGATTGAAATGTTTTATTCGATTATAATCTGAAATTAATTCAGTTGATATTCCCCATAGTAATTTGTTCTAGAGTTCAGTTTCTCTGGAAACTTATTTAATCTAGTAAGCACTATATGGTAATATAGAGTTTGAGGATTCCAGTTTTAGAACTCCAAATATTGATAACTACTGAGAATTGCCAACAGCACCAATTGTTAATTGATAGGGATTGATATTTTAATCACTAAAATAAAATTAAAGCAATAGAAAAATAAAGGGGGATGAAACATGCACTTTTTCAAGATATTAACCATTATAATGTAATTAAGTACTTTAATGTTTTCCTTCAAACAATATTGTTGCATATTTACTACAAAAAAGGCACTGTGTTGGCACTGTGCTACCAACAGCAAAAATTGTACATATATTTTCTTCCAATAAGAATATAACATTTCAGATAAAGAGTGTCTTAGACTATTTCCTTTTTAAAATTAATAGATATGGCTGGGTGTGGTGGCACACACTTGTAATTCCAGTACTTAGGAGGCTGAGACAGGAGGATCGCAGGTTCATAGCCAGCCTCAACTACTTAGCAAGGCCCTCAGCAACTTGGTAAGATCCCATTTCAAAAACAAAGAATAAAAAATAGGGCTGGGATGTAGCTCTGAGGTAGAATGCCCCTGAGTTCAGCCTCCAGTACTGCAAAAATAAATAAATAAATAATTTATTTATTTAATTAATTAATTTTAAAAATTAATGAATATAAATAAAACTTCCCAACTGAACATATTATAGTGAAATGTTAAAATTTACAATGGAGATAGGTAAATTAAGGACAGTTTACACAACTCAGTACTGTAGTGTAAACTATTAAATTCTCTGTATAAATATATATATGCAGGTTAATCTCTTTTGAGGACCCCTCTCTCCAGTGTGGGGTAGCTATTTTTGTTTTCTATCTTTTCTTGGCTTACAAATAAACTTTCATATTTCTATACCCCCCAAAATAAATAAGTACATACATGTCATTTAAACCACACAGGAAATGTATTCTTGTGCACCCTCCAGTCTAGTTCCAAGTCCTAAATAGCAACTCTTTCACCAATTATGCTTTTTGTTCTCTTTACAATTGCATTTCTGTTCTTGCCTCTAGAAAAAGTTAAGGAAATGTCCTAAAATTTCTATTTAAGATGTCCCAAATGCCTCCAGATTTAGAATTGACTACATTCAATCAGCAGGTGATGAAGACTATAAAGTACAATGTAAGTGAGGAAAGGTAATTTCTATGGTTTGCATATGGCTGATCCCCTCTGAAACTCATGTTGGGAGTTTAATCCCCATTGTGAGGTATTAAAATGGTAGATACTTTAGATACTTAGTCTTACTATGATGTTTAGAGGTGAGGCCTCTGGGAAATGATTAGGATTAAAGTCTCTGGGTAAAGTCCCATGATTGAACATCAGTAGCTTCAAGAAGAGTGAGAGATCACCACACAATGCCCTGCATCACCTCAGCACTCTGCTCTTAAGAAAGCCACCACCAGAGCCCGGTGTGGTGGTGCACACTTGTAATCCCAGCATTTGGGAGGATGAGACTGGAGGATCCAGGTTCGCAATGGCACTCTGCAACTTAGTGAGACCCTGTTTCAAAATAAAGAATAAAAAAAGAAAAATAGGGCTAGGGGTATAGCTCAGAGGTAGAATGCCCCTGAGTTCAATCCCCCGTACCACAAAAAAAAAAAAAAAAAAAAAAAAGAAAGGAAGAAAGCCATCACTAGATCCAAGTTTCTGACTCTGACTCAGAACTGGAGCCCAAATAAACTACCTCTTTTCTTTCTAGCTTACCTAGTCTGTCTGCTGTATTGTATTAGCCAAAGAAAATGAACTAAGGTCATGACTAATATTCTTTTCTCGGAAACTGAAGGGAGATATCTATATCTGAGTAAATACAATGCTAACTTGTTAAGATACAAAAGCTAAAGGGATGCCAGGAGTTTACTGCACATTGGTAAAGAAGTAAAAAGAGTCATTTTGACACTTAGAAGGCCAGATTTTGTGTCCTAAGGATAGCCTGGGAGCTATTTAGTAGGTAAAGGACCTCATCTACCAGATATAATGAGTGGAGAAGAATATGTTCTTATTATAGAATTCCAACTGAGATATTTTAAATTGCCTCCTAAAATCATACTTGAATGAGAAAAATATTGCAAACTGCCCGAAAATAACTCCTGCCTTGAGGGAATGACCAATTTTCTCTGACAGAAATAAGAAGTGCCTAGAATAAAGCCAGAAATATATTCCAAATTAAAACTGTAATCTCCCACTTTTATTTCTATTGAATCCCAACTACTCAAAGAGACTATTTCAGAACTTGGAATTATTGTTGCTTTCTCTTTCAAAAGCAAAACTCTTAAAAGCAAAAGAGAGCCACAGGAAAGAAAACAGGCAGCATACATTTGACATGAATGGAAAAACATAAATATTCCAAGTTGAAAAAATAATTTTTCTTATGCTATGAAAATAAACAGTACATAAGTAGCCTATTTATATTTTTAATCTTAATAGTATCAAATACAACATGTAAATTGAAAGACTAGAAATAGTGTGAAGGGAAGAAACTCTGAAAAATTATTTTAAAAGAAAATAGATTCAAAGCTAAGAAAACTAGCTCAGATATTAATATCAGGTCAGGAGACAATAGACCACATAATATTAATGAGTATCCAACTGAAGGAAAAGTAAAATAAACAATGTTATTTAATATTTTCATCTTTGGAAAACTCCATAAATTTTGTTTTAAAAGTCAACTTTTAGATACATTCACATTAAAAAACTATGCATGAAGCTATATCTAAGATATGTTAATTAAGCTCTTCTTTAGTTTTGTTTCACCTTAACAAAGTGAAAGTGAAAGAACTGTAAGAATATATGTGTGTATCTCCCTCTTGCTCTAAATTATAATAACTATGTGATAATTTAATGGAATTTTTACTAATTTTAAGTTTTTATAATACCTCTTTTTTTGTGTGTGTGTGGTACTGAGGATTGAACTCAGGGGCATTCTACCTCGGAGCTATACCCCCAGCCCTATTTTTTATTCTTTATTTTGAAACAGGGTCTTGCTAAGTTGCAGAGTGCCTCACTAGGTAGCTGAGGCTGGCCTCAAACCTGGATCCTTCGGTCACAGCCTCCCAAATGCTGGGATTACAAGTGTGCGCCACCACGCCCAGCTCACCTCAACTTATTAATAAGTTTTAATTTCTGCACTTGTTCTCTAATCTCATATTACTTGGCTGCTGAAAAATCTCTCCCCCAAATACCAATATATTTTTCACACAACTATTCAAAATCTCACTGTAGCCTATTAAAAGTGATAGCAATATTTTTTGACATTCAACGTAAGAAGCAATGCTATAAAATGTTCTCATGTGGTAACATATTTAGTCTACACAGAGACTTCAACTTCTCTGATATTCTTGTCATTGACATTTGCTGGCTTCTCTTGGAGTTAATTTGTAGTTGTGATGAGTACAACCAATATGAGATAAGTTACTTGATCACTGGCCATTTGGAGGACAGAGTGGTTAAATTGAAAGAAAGGACAACAGACTTCTTGGGCAAGGATAAAAACTTTTCTGTGATACACTAGTTAACAATGAGTAATTTGACTGGATACAAAATGCTATCTTTTTAACCAAAGATCATAAACAAATCCAGGAGACTAATCCATCTGGAAAGAGAATATCATGCATTTGTAGTGGCCTCAGACAACAGTGGGAACAGAGACTACTCCCTGGAACCTATCAGCTTGTTCTACAGGTGAACTAAGTAAAATATAGGATTTTAAAAACACAATAAGACATTCAGTTCTTTTGTAAGTTATTTTACACTCCTCTGAAGCCATTGGAAATAGGTTCCTTCAAAAATCTAGAGATCAACTCCTTCTGCTTGAGTCTGGTGGTAACTACATTTTTTTTCAATAATTCATTTCTCCCTATCTATATTTAGTTTTAAAATGTTATATTTTCAAAGATTTGACAAATTGACAAGATTCGCTAAGTTGATTCCAACTGAGGATGCTGAAAATACCTGAATTTTAGTAAAAGTTTGCTTTTCACTACACATGGCTTGTTGGCATTGCCAAACTCATCTTGCTAAATTATTGCCCTTGGCTTGTTCTGTCCTAATCTTGGTTTATTCTGCCTTAGGGTACCCATGACCTGACACGATACAAATGTCACAAGAACAATAAATTATGTTAGTACATCTTACACGTGCATGCTGTGAGGCATAAAATGAGAAAAGAATGTAGGCCAGAATCATTACCAATGCTAGAAATGTTGAAAATGCACATAATTCCTCCAAAGCTGGATGTAAATCACTTAAACCTGGGTAAATGAGTACTGAAATGAGGATGTGTGAGATAAACATATGTAAGAAAAGGAGAAAGAATCAATGGAAAGAAAAAGGCATAATGGTCATAAAAATTCACATAGGGAATGGCTTCTCACTAGTCAAACCTGGAAAGATATATAAGGAGAATCTGACAATCTGGAAGAACAATCAGAAACTTGCCATTCCAGTACAGGGGCTAAATTAACACTAATTTAAAGATTTCTTTGGAATTTTCCCAATAGAACATAAGAGTAATCCCTAGAAATAAGTTCCTAGTGTCAAGTAACTGAGCTGTTGCATAGCAAACACAAAAAAGATGCTGAAGAAATATAACAAAATGAAGCATTGACAATATAAAATTTGTGATGTGTGGAATACAATGAAAATTGCCCAGGCATGCAAAGAAGCAAAGACATATGATTTAAAATCAGAAAAAAAGAATAAAAATAGACCCCCAAATGACAGAAAGAATGTGAATAACAGTAAGGGATGTTAAAACAGCTATTAAAATATTTCCATATGTTCAAGAAGGTTCAGATAAACATGATCATACATAGAAAATAAATTATATATATTAAAGGAAGATATAGAAGCCAGGCATGGTGGTGCATGCTTGTAATCCCAGTACTTGGGAGGCTGAAACAAGAGGATTGCAGATTCTTAGCCAGTCTCACTTACTTAGTGAGGCCCTCTGCAACTTAGTGAGACCCTGTTTCAAAGTAGAGAATAAAAATAGGGCTAGGGGTGTAGCTTGGAAGTAGAACGCCCCTGAGTTCAATCCCCAGTTCTGCAGGCAGGCAGGCAGGAAGGAAGGAAGGAAGGAAGGAAAGAAGGAAGGAAGGAAGAGAGGGGACTTTTAAGAGATAAAATGTCTGAATGAGCAAAGATGGTAACATAGAGGGAGACAGAAGTATTCAGTCACTCTGCAGGTTGGAACTCAATCACCAGGAACACTGCTTCTTGACAAGGGAGGAAAAGCAGCAAAAAACTCAACAAAACAATAAAAGTTGAAAAGCAGCAGAATCAGAACTAGAATAAAGAGCAGAGGACTGTAAAGAGCTCCACAGGTCTCACTTGGTGAACAGAGAAGTGGTGGCAGGAATGGCACCATTTTAACCAGACCACACCATGACTGGTAGCTGCCCAGAGACTTCCAGGAAGAAACTGAGTTCTTGTGAGGCTGGAAACTAGTGACCATCTTTGAAAGTGGTCAGCATTTCACTCTATGCTTAACAGGGACTCAGCTGCCCAGACAACCCAACTGGACCCTGTGGCTGTGGCTGTGGCTGAACCCATATCTTCCAGCAGTGATGTGAAGTGGCACTCACTATGACCATAAGTTAACAAGCTGTCCCAGCAGAAGAGTGTCCTGCATGGCCACAGGGACTTGTGTGGTAAGGAATAGACTCATAAGAGTCTGAGTCTTTGCAAACCATCCCTACAGAGGTGGTGTGGGAGCTAATGTTGGACACAGCAGAAACATGAATTAGCAGAGAGCACCTAGAGACATTCCAGTGAGAGGGAACTGCAGTCCACAGTTTACTGAGCCTTTGTAGGATCTCTAAGGATCACCACGGAACAACCAAGCATGGTGTCTGGGGGAAAATAGCTCAATCTACTGAGTGGCAGACTCAGAGAGCAGTGAATTTGTGCCTGGCCGTGTTTGGGCACTGCATGCGCCAGCACTGGAGGACAGCAAGGGCTCCCATGTTTGCAGCTGCCCAAGGTAGCAGTGGTATTTCAGGGGATAAGGAACTGAGTCACCCAAGCCATTGGCTTTGAACTGTGCAATCTTGCCCTGCCAGACCTTGGATCTTGGCAGAGAGTGGCAGCAGTGCCATCTTGACCAGGGGACACCTAGTGGCCAGGGGCTCAGCAGGGTTTCACTTGATCACAGCTACAGGCTGGGAACTCAACGCTCTCTCTGCCAACAGAGTTTGTAACTGGCATGCACTCATACTAGTGACTAACATTACCTCATATGATCATAACAAGTAGAATTGGAGTTGTGTCCCTGGGGCCATCAAAGTTCAGCAAGCCAGACCACAAGCTCAGAACATAGCAATTGCCGGCTTTGCTGAGCCTAAGCCTACTGACTACAAAGGTGGAGGGTCAGTGTCCTACAGTATCATGGACTTACAGTCAGGAGAGCAGCAGTGGTGTCTGAGGAACACTAAGTTCCCACCAGCAGAATTCAGGCGCTGATCAAGACAGCACAGTCTATGGCCCTGAGGAGTTTGGCCTGGAGAACATGGTGGCCTGCAGTCAATGAGAGACTCCTATTTGCCTGCACTAAGAACTATATCTAGTTAAAGAGGCTCTGGGGGACAAATTCAAAAGTTTGATTATATGAGTCAGATTGGTAGAGGCAAATATATACCTGCAGCATAGACCTTATTATAAAGGGATAACAAATAGACTCAGGACTTACACACAAGAGGAAGAAGATGCCAAGACAACAGAAACATAAAACTGAGAACACTGAAACTATGAGAATGAGGAACAGCGAGGAAAAAATAAATTCCCACAACTTGACAACAAGAGAGATTACCAATACTGATCTACAGGAAATGAAGAAGGAGAATTCTGAATTTTGATCTTTAATATGATGAAAGGCTTTAAAGAAAGTGTACAGGAAATGAAGGAGGGTATTGAGGCTTTAAGAAAAAAACAGAAAGAGGCTTTGACGAAATGGAGTTAATAAATGGATTGAAGACTGCAATAGAAACAACTAACTCTAGCACGCTAGACTACATGGAAAATTCTTGAAAAACAATTCATTCAAAACTAAAAAAAAAAAAAAAAAAACCACAGTCAACAATATACAGAAGACAGTACAACAACCTAAACATCTAAGAAACATGGGACAAAATAAAATATCCTACCTTACGGATAAAAGGCATTGAAGAAGGTCAAGAAATACAAACCAAGGGTATCAGAAATCTCTTTAGAGGAACAGTTTTAGAGAATTTTCCAAAAATAGAAAAAGACTTGGACATCCATGTACAGGAGACATACAGAACACCATTAAGACACGATCAAAGAAGAACCTCCCTACTCCACATAATAATCAAAATGACTAACATAGAGGCCAAGGAATGAATCTTAAGAGCAGCAAGAACAAAAGACCAGGTAACATTCACAGTCAAAACAATAAGAAAATCACCCCAGACTTCTAAACCCAAGTCATGAATGCCAAGAGAGAGTAGTATGATGTACCCCAGACCCTGGAAGAAAACAACTTCCAATCAAGACTGCTATATCCAGCAAAGATATCATTAAAAATTGATGGAGAAATAAAAGACAAGCAGAAACTTAAAGAGGTTACCAAGCCAGTACTAGAGAAAATACTAAAAGAAATAAATCACAAAGAAGAAAAAAGAAGCAAATTCCAGAAGAGGTGAACTCCACCATGTGGGCAACTAAGCAAAGGAGAAATAACACTACATCAAACAGAAAATAGAACGTAAAATGACAGGAAACAAATATCATATTTCAATAATAACACTGAATGTCAGAGGTCTCATCTCCCCAATTAAAAGAAATAGACTGGCAACATAGATTAAAAAACACTCTAACTATATGCTGCTTTCAAGAAACTCTCCTTACAACCAAAGATATCCATATTCTAAAGGTGAAAAGATGGAAAAAATATACTATGCAAATGGAAACCCAAAACAAGCAGGGGTAGCAACACTCATTTCTGACAAAACAGACTTTAAGCTAAAAACACATCAGAAAAAACAAAATGAAGTTTTCCTTATTCAAAATTCTAGGGAGACTATAGTTAACAACAATATATTGTATTTTTCAAAATAGTTATCATAGAAATTCTATCTGAATGTTTTCAGCACATAGAAATGATAAATGAGAACATGGATATGTTAATTATTCTGATTCAAACATTACATATTATACATATATACTCCAAACTATTATGCCTGAAATGAAAAATAGAATGATACTATAGTATAGTATTTCCAACTGACCAAATATTTTATAATCAGCTATTTTACAATAAAATATATAATAAATTTGATACTTTTGTTTTTGAGTATGAGCTTTTAAGCCACTAGAGTCAACATATTGAACATTGAAAATTATATAGTATCCCTTTTTTTATAGTTAGTTCTCTCTCTCCCTTACTTTGAAAATGTCTCTCCACTGTCTTACAGCATTTCTTTCTGATGAGAAGTCTGCTGACATTCTTGTCCTTGCTCCTCTATGTCTGGATGATTTTTAAATTTTCTTTTTATCATGATTTTTCAGTAATTTTATTAACATTTCATTATTATTGTTATGGTATTATTTGGATTTACTCTGAGTATGATTTACTGAACCTCTTAGATCTTTAGATTTAGAGTTATATAAAATTTGGAAAAATTTTGACCATTATGTTTCCAGATATGTTTTCTATGTACTCTGTCTTACTACGACTCAAACTTCAATAATCATAGACGATGATAGCTCTTTTCAATTATTTTTGTTATTTTTCTTTCTGAGATTCACTCTGAATAGTTTTTATTATTATATCTTCAAGTTCTCTGATATTTTTTCACTATCTATTCTGCAGTTAATCCTGTCCAGATTATTTTTTAATTTTGGACTTTTTAATTTATGTCATTAGTGTCTTGTAATTATCATAGTGATATTCAGTGTGATAAAAACATGTATACTTATAGCTCTTTGTATATGCCCCCCCCAAATCCCACCCTGCTCCCCGTTTCTCCTTCCCCATACAAGTAAATGAGAATGGTAATAATATCTTCACATATTGCCAGAGTATCATTTAAACTGTTTCATTCTTCAGTCCCCCCTCTTCCCCTCCCTTTTTCCCTCCCTTCAATTCCTCTATAGGTCTCTCTTTCTCCATTATTTAAAGTCCCTTGTTTTTTATTTTCTCTCTAGCTTCTGCATTTGAGAGAAAACATACCACCCTTGAATTTCTAATACTGACTAATCTCAGCAATATATTCTATATTTCCATTCATTTCCTGCAAATTACATAGTTTTGTTCTTTTTTATTTTAAAAATCACGGAACAGTTTTCTCTTTTTGTTTACTATTTTTCAGTATTTTTATTTATATACTTTTATCGATGCATTGTAGCTCAAATCATAATGTAGTTCCTAGTAATAGTGACATATTTTTCTTGATTTGTTTCTAGGTACTGTAATATTGCAAAAGGAGGGATCAGTTCTCACGTGCTTACTACACACTTTTAACAGACATTATTTTTTCTTTTAAGAAAAATTTAACGGGGTGTGGCAGTGTATGTCTGTAATACTAATACATGGGAGGCTGAGACAGAAGGATCACAGGTTCTTGGTTAGCCTTAACAACTTAGTGAGGCCCTCCAGAACTTAGTGAGACCCTGTTTCAAAAAAAAATATATAGATATATAATATATATGTATATTATATATACTATATATAAAACTGGGGATGTAGCTCAGAAGTAGAATGCCCCTGGGTACAATCCGCAGTACTACACACACACACACACACACACACACACACACACACACAGAAACAAGAAAAAAAGGAGGAGAAAATAAGACTTAAAGTGATGGATATGTTGCTTGCTTTAATGTCATCATTACCCAGTATATATATTAATCAAAACACAATAGTATACCCTCAAAAACAATTATATTAATAAAAAATTTTAAAAATACAAAAACAGAACAGAACCAAATTACTTCCAGATAGGATATACTAATGTGATTTAGATGACTCACACAAAGTAATTCTCAACAAATTAATCCTTTTCTATAAATACAAAATCCAAATTGATAATATACTAAACTTTTCATATAATCACTGGTTTTATATCACAATTATATTTTAAAATTTGCATTAGTTCATATATATTCAAGAAAATTCTTAGGCTAAAGATATTTTTATAATTATTTTTAAAAATAGTTTTCTAAATTATTTTTATTAATTTTCCACAAATCCTATTTGTAGGGCATTTTTCATCCAATTATGTTTTATGCAGCTATAATAAATGATGTTCAAGGTATGTAAAATGTTTCTTTACCTCCAGTCTATTTCTTGAAGAAGTGGGTTTCCAGTAAGAGACAATTCACGAAGAGAATAGCATGCTTCAAACCATTTTATAGCACTTTTAAGATCTATAGAAAATAAATTGAATCATTATGAAAGGTATCACAAATAAAGAAAAATAATAAGTAAATGGCTATTTTGCTTATTGATTAGTGGCTAAAAATGCCTTATTTTTATATCTTCTACAGAAGATATAAAAAGGTATATACTTTTACAAAGAGACTGTATTAAGAATACAGACTGCTGTAGAATGTTTCTAGCATTTAACATCTGTGTGAACTTACGCAAATCTTCTTTTAAATCTAGGGTCATAACTCATAGGATGAGGAATAAATGAGATAATGTATACAAAGTGTTTACAACATTCTGTGCTAGGATGTAAGCATAAAAGTTGAAGAAGTGAAATGTAAATAGGATAGGTGGTAAAACTGAATATCTACCTAAATAGATTTACATGGACTTGCAAAAGTAAAAAGAAGAAAAAAGCTGAGTGTCATGGTACATGTCTGTAATCTCAGCTACTTGGGAGGCTGAAACAGGAGAACCACAAGTTTGACGCTATCCTGGGAAAATTAGAGAGATCCTATCTCAAAATGAAATTAAGAAAGGACTAGGAATGTAACTTGGTAGTAGAGTGCTTGCATAATATGCACAAGACCCTATATCAGATTTTTAAAAAAGCAAAAAGAGCACCTTTATATTAAATCTCGTAATTGTAGGGTACATTACAGAGCAATGTGTATGAAATTGCTTTCCCACAGAAAACCATAATACAGATAGATTATGATAGATACATAGATAAAGATAGATAGATCTTGTTTTATCTGACTCTGAATGAAAGTGTCTATCTGGAGGAATATTACTTCTTCCAGTAGGAAAGTAGAGCCCAAGCAAAAAGGCTGTTGTGTTCAACTGAGGGGGGAAACATTATATCTGTGATTGGAGTTTGTAGGAAAAAGAAAAATTTGTGAGAAAAAGAATAAGCTAAGTGTGTGTATATTGAGTGTATGCATGTTGAGAATGTCTATATGAGGATTCACCACATGTCCCTGAAAACATACTAGTTATAACACAGGTTGAAGAAGAAGGATTCTGCCAAATCTAGGCAGGCTCACCTGCTGTAAGAATAAGAGCTAAAAGTTTACACTAATTCTCATACAGCAGTGAAACACAGCAGAGGTGCAGTACAGCCAGCATGAGACCGAATTGAGCATCTCAGAGACCAGCCAAAATCTGGAATGACTATGCAGGAGGCATGAAAGCTAAGCCCTAGAGTAAGGGCATGTACTAAAAGTTGAGATAAAGCTGGGCGTGGTGGCACACGCTTAACACCAGAGGATCCGGGTTTGCGGCCAGTCTCAGCTACCTAGTGAGGCACTCTGCAACTTAGTGAGACTCGGTTTCAAAATAAAGAATAAAAAACAGGGCTGAGGGTGTAGCTTGGAGGTAGAATGCCCCTGAGTTCAATCCCCAGCACCGCAAAAATAATCATAATCATAATAATCATAATCATAATCATAATAAATAAATAAAAGTTGAGATAAGAGAGGATGAAAACAAGCCTGACATAAATAAAATTATCCACCACTAATTAAACTACCTGTCAGAATAAAACTTAACATACTTTAAAGGAAGACAAAGTACAGACTGATTATCTACAAAGTTTAACATTCAGTTGAAATTTACTAGAATATGAAGAAATAGGAAAATATAAAATATTGTTAATAGAAAGGTATAGTTAGTAGGAACATATCCTAAAATGAACCACAAGTAAAGCAAATTTTTAACAAAGACACCAAAGTAATTCAATGATGAGAAAAGCTAATTTAACAAGTGTTGCTGGAACAACTGGATATCTACATTAAAAGATAGACTCAATCCCTCACTCCCATCATACATAAATAATAATTTAAGAAGGATTATAGACCAAATGGAAAAAAAAAACTAAAAGTACAAAGCTTCTAGAAAAAAGCATAAAATGTCTTCTTAATCCAGAGGTAGAAAAATAGTTATTACAAATATGCAGAAAAGTGACTCTAAAAAGAAGTATATAAACTAGGTTAATCAAAATTAAAAACATTTGCTTATTTATATAAGGTTAATATGCAAAACAAGCTAGAAGAAAATATGACAAAGCATATATATGACAAAATAGTTCATCCAGAACAGTAAAGAACTTCTATAAGTAAATAATAAAAAAACAAATAGCCAAAGCTTAAAAATAGTAAAACATTTGAATAACACAGAAATCATTAATTAATACTTGAAAAAAGGATTAACATCTTTATCAGTGAGATGCAAATCAAAAACCACAATGAGATAACACAATGAAATACTAAATATTCTAGAACTGGAATTCTAAATTCACAATGAAATACTAAATATTCTAGTAACTGGAATTCTCATACATTTCCTGGTGGGAATATTAAATGTTACAACTACTTTGAAAAATAGTTGGAGCCGGGCGTGGTGGCGCACGCTTGTAATCCCAGCATTCGGGAGGCTGAGACTGGAGAATCCGGGTTCGCGGCCGGCCTCAGCTACCTAGTGAGGCACTCTGCAACTTAGTGAGACTCGGTTTCAAAATAAAAAATAGGAAATAGGGCTGGGGGTGTAGCTCGGAGGTAGAATGCCCCTGAGTTCAATCCCTAGTACTGCAAAAAAAAAAAAAACAAAAAAAACAGAAAAATAGTTGGCAAGAAAGTGAAAAGTCGTCTTTTTACTTGTATATAGAACCTAGGGAGTATTTGGGACACGAGAGAGACTTTTTTTTAATTGGTGACAAGAAGGACTTAAGATAATGAAGGAGAAACCCTAGTGGAGTGATGGAGGGGATCTAGAGGGGGGTGGCAGTGAAGAGAGAGGGAAGGGAGAATTAACGAAGGTAACATTTCCATTGATGTTATGTATTCATGTAAAATTACCAATGCAGATCTAAGAAGCTCATAAATGGTATGTGTATGTATATCTCAATCACTCTGGACTACACTATTATGTGAGATTACAATGCATCAATAAAAAGATAAAAATAAAAAGTTAGACGTATACCTGTTCTATTATTCAGCAATTACTCTCTGATACATTTACCCAAGAGGACTAAAAACAAGTCCAGAAAAGATTTATGTAAGAATTTCTGCAGGAAGTTTATATTCACAGTAGCCTCAAGCTTTATACAATCAAAATATCAGTCAATAGGGGAATGGATAAACAAATTGTGACATATTCATTTAATGAAGTATACTTCAACAGAAAAAGCAAAGAACAAATAAATTACTGATTAACAATGTGGTAGAGTATCACATGAATACTGAGCAAAAAAAGTTGATACCAAAACAAATCCTTACCATATTTGGAATGGAAACTCAAAAGCCTATTATTTTAACACATTAAATATTATTCTAAACTTACCAGAAAGACAATTGTTGCTGACATTTAATTTTTCCAAAGAAACAAAGTGAAAAAGTGGCACAATTTTTGTCAAACTGAAAACAAAAATATAAAATTTATTAAAATGTTTAAATGGGCATTTTCATATTATTTATATAAGTGTATAATAATACATTTACATAATAGTTATATAATTATATAAAATTGCAGGTAATTATATATGTTTTTAATTGTAGTTGGACAATTACAACAGTAACTATAACAGTACTTACTAAAAATACAAAAATCCTAGAAATATAAGTAATCTTATTATGGAGGATTTTTAGTACTAGAATTACAAGCATGCGCCACCATGCTAAGCTTGTATTTATTTATTTTTTTAATTACAATGAAAGATTACTATAATGGAAGATGTTACTTCATTTTAATGAGAAAGTACCACAGAATTGCCAATTTCAGTCACAAATATCACGGACTTTGATGTGAATTAGCTATTTAATTAAAAATATATGGCTGTTTTGTTATTTTGTCTTTATATAAAATCAAATTCACACATAATTTACATTTTTTATTTTTACTCCCTAGCTCAAATATATGACCCAAACATTTAAGATACAAACATAAAATATCATTTTTCAATATGATAAATTATTAGAGATATTAATTTTACATCTTAAAAATGCTTTGTTTACTACATTTAAAAGTACTGTAAGTCGGGCGTGGTGGCTCACGCTTGTAATCCCAGCATTTGGGAGGCTGAGACCAGAGGATCCGGGTTCGGGGCCAGCCTCAGCTACCTAGTGAGGCACTCCACAACTTAGTAGACCCTGTTTCCAAATAAAGAATAAAAAATAGGGCTGAGGATATAGCTTGGAGGTAGAATGCCCCTAAGTTCAATCCTCAGTACTGCAAAAAAAAAAAAAAGTATTGTAGCTGGATGTGGTGGCATACTCTTGTAATCCCAGTACTTGGGAGGCTGACTTATAAAAGTCTTCTAAATTATTCCCCTTGTTAATGTTAGAATTCCATAACTGTTCCAAATATGACTCAGCTAAAGGAGTATTGCACGTACAATAAAAAAAAGACACTCAATAATTTCTATTTCTTTTAATTCCTTTCCTTTCCTTTTCTTTCTCTTCATACTGTCCCTCTAGTTCTGGTAGAGTTCTTTACTTCTTTATTTCTATGAACTACCTGTCAGTGTTTAAAAAAGAAAGACTATATATTTTCTGATACACATAGAACTATACCCTAAAAAGTTAATTTCATTGCACAATATTTTTGAATAAATTTAAATAGAAATTTATTCATTAAAAAAATAAACACAACAATTATTCTTAAATGCCAAGCCACAGAGTAACGCTATAGCAAAAAGGTTCATGGGATCTTGTAGTCTCCTGGGGTCTGGCACAAGATGAATCCTTGTGTTGATCTTGATTCCTCTCTTGTACTACTACTACCTTGTTCTGCATTAGAATAGAGAAAGAAGATACTACCAATGAATAAATAGACTAAACAATGAGAATAGAAGAAAATCTCTCTAAATGTTGTGAATCCTCAGTATAATATTACTTTTTATTTTTTTATATAATATTACTTTTTATATTATACCTGTACAATATCACATCTTTTTCCCCATTTTTATTAGCACATTGTAATTATATAGCATGATGAAGTTCAGAGCAATAGAGACATACATGCACACAGCACTTGGTGATATCTCCCTCCTTCCTCTCCATATCCTACCCTGCTCTCTCCTCTTCCCCATACACTATATTGAGTTTGGCATTGATAATTTTTTATTTGCACATCATGTCAATCAAAGTGTTTCCTTTATCGCATCTCCCTTTCCCCACTTGCCTCCTTCCCCTGGATTCCCTCCATCACTCCACTGGGGTTTCTGTCTAGAGTGCCTTGGGGATCCCATAAAAAAGGAGCTTCTTTTATATCCAATTGTTACCACATATAAGAGAAATCATATTATACCACTTCTTAAAAACAGTTTCCAGGGGAGAAAAAACCCAAGTATTAAGCGAAAATATCTCTTATAGATGGAGCTGGAGGCTAGAGAAAAAGAAGGAAAGAAAAGGAGCCTTATAAAAATTAGGAGAGAAAATGGTAGCATAGGAGAAGTGGATTGGGTGAGAAAAGAGGAGAGGGAAAGTGAAGGTTCAGGGAAAGAAACAGACTAAATAATGATATGTGCATATACGGATGTTTCACAATGAATCTCATGATCATGTATCGGGAAGAAGAATGGTAGAGAAGGGGAGGTTCAGAGAAGGAAACATCAAATAATGCTATGTGCACATATGTAAATGTCACTGTGAATCACATGTACAATCATATGCACCAATTTTTTTAAACAAAGAAAATGTGAGAAGATATTGGTTATTATGTTTGTACACACACCTCATTATTTGTATACTCCTAATAAAATTTAAAACAGAAATCAGGATGAAACAAGCACAGAATGAAATGTAAAATGGATTTGGAAGAAAAGATAGAAGGAAAGAAAGAAGGAAGAAAAAAGAAAAGAGGACAGGAGAGGATTGGAGATGGAATGGGAGGGAAAGAAGGTGGAGAAGGAAGGAAATTAAAATGCTGTGAATATGTAATTATTGAATTTAAGTATTAATTTTATATTCTAGAATTTGTATTCTAAATGTATATCTATTTATTATTATTTTATATTTATATAATTTATATAGTTTTATAGTCTAAAATTTTAGAGTTTATGACTCCAATTGTATAATCATATTTCTTGCCTAAGTATATTCTAGATCATTACTGTAAGAAATTTAAATTCTTTATGTGAAAATTCTTATATATTTATATGCTATTATATTAATAAGAAAATTACATCAAAACTTTAATATATTTCTAATACTAAATCTTTGTCCTTCAATGGATAGGATTACTGTGACCAACTATTTTGCAAGATTGAGATTTTGTCTTGTCACATAACTATGCTTTTAAAATCATGCCCTTTATCTTTTTTAAAATTTGAATCAAAAAATATGGCTAGTCATTCACCTTTATGACTATTCATCAGATTGGTAGAAACCTAATCATAGAATCTTTTTTTTTTCTTTTCAAACTTCTAGAACTTTTCCTTTTACTGACATTCTGTGTATATTTTTTCTAAGAAAATTCAAACCAGAAAGACAAAGGACATTAGTGAAAACCTAATACCATTTGACCTTGTCACATTAGCCTTGGGCATTAAAAAGATATAACTTTCAAAGAGGACAAAAAGCAAAAGATTTGTCCAATGAGGAGCCAATGGGTAATAGTTTCCACTTTCTGCTCCTACTTAGAGTCTCACTGGAAGTAGAAAAGCTTATGAAGCCAGAGAGTCTTCCTAGTTAGAACTCCTCTAAGTGAAACTAAAAACAGTCACATGTCCTAATGAAAATTTAAAACAGAAGTCAGGATGAAACAAGCATTTCAAATAATATGTACAATAAGTATCATTCTTTATATGTATTCCATTTGTTGGGAATAAAAGCATATGAATATATAATTTCTTCCTTGTGATGAAAATATTTATCAAAAATTAAAAGAAAAGTATATACAATTTAAAAATTATGCTAACCACAAATCCAAATCCATGTATATGTGTGTTTGTATGTGTGTGTATATATATATAATTTTACACACACACACATACATATATATATGTATATATATATGTATATATATACTTCCCTAATGGTTTTATACAATTACCCACAGGTTTATAAAATGTACTTACACACTTTTTTCTATTTAGATCATCATTAGAATCTAATAAAAGAGATTGTTATCCTTTTTACATGAAGGGAAAAAACAGGCTCAAATAGGGAGGAGAGAGTTGCTCAACATCAACTGACTATCAACTTAAGGATTCAAAATTCAAACCCAGATCTGCTGATTCGATTTTATCAAATTTGATATGGTACTGAAAAAAAAATCAATGCATATATAAAAGCATAATGTAATGCATAATTTCTACAGTTAATGGTATTAAGTTTGTTGTAAAATATCCAAAGTTTGAAGATTATTTTTGCACTAAGACATTAGAAATAATTTTACTGAGTTATATGTCCATTACACAAATCACATTTCCCTGGTGCCCTCAGGTCCTTTCCCTTTATCCTCTTAGAAATGGTAGAGGTTACATATACAAAGAGCCGTGGGAGACTCAGAGTTTATTAAAATATAACTGATAATAGCATCAAAAATCTCAGAACAGTACATATTATATAATAATTCTGAGTTTTTTGAACAAATGTGCTGAAGAGATTTTTTTTTTCATCTCTAAGAGTTATTTGAGGGAAAGGTCATATGCCACTCATTTTCATATCTCCCCAAATAGCAAACCCCACACCTCAATATTCAAATGTTATAAGACTGGGCAAAAAAAATTACAAATAGAGATAATTTGGATTAGTTAACTCAATTATTATCAATTCTAAAAATTAATGGTTTAGTTTAAATAATTCTGTTTATATCAGACTGACATGCACATGCAATAAATAGAGCAAAGGCTTACAACCTAATATTAATTTTAATTTTTATAAATAGAATATTCTATGATAATTCTCCAAAGAAATGTTACATTATTAATATTTAAAATTACTTTTAAGTTTTTCATTTGAATATTTTCTAATTTCTTTGAATATTCTTAAGATCATTAATGTGGTTCGAAATCCAGTTCTATGACATAGACATGTAAGTTCGTGAGAGGTTTATTGCATATGTCCCAAACATTGCTAAGCATTTAGTCTTGAAATTATTATATTTCTTACCTAAAAATTATTGGGAAAGGATCCAATGGGTTTATGGATGGGTCAAATTACTTACACTGTGTTATCAGATGAATCTGGCTTTTAAACCCCCCAAATGTCCTTTTAAACGCAAATCAACTTTCATATTTTAGATCTGATTAAAATAACTTGAGGGAATTTTTTAATACAAATACAGTCTTCAATTGTCAATGTTTAATAAGTGGAGTTTAAACCATTCAGTACATTCATACTCAAAAGACGAATCCTATTCTGCAGAGCTTGAGAGATAGTTTTATATTTTGGGGAAAAATATATATATGTATATTAAGTTGTCGTTAACTCACTTGTTTTCACCTATTTTGTAAGCATTACATAATTCAAAGGTATAATTTCTTGTTAAAGATAATTCCTTTACCCTACTCCATGTGCCTTTCATGAGCAAATTAATCATATTAGAGTGACTAGGCCAAAATGAAATAGTAAGCATAGGGAGAAAACAGATATTGTGCTCCTGTTTTGGTTTTAGACAGTTATTCTCTGCAAAGATCCAGATGTTTGATGATCTCAAATGGATCTTCTGAGGTAGGTACCCATTTCAGTTTAATGTTAAGGTATTTTTAAGTGTTATTTTATATCCTTAGGGAAATCAAATTTAAATCCATCTTAACAGTTACAAAAAGACATCCAAGTGGAGAGGAGATTAAAAGTCATTCTTCCAGGACTTAATAAGTACCAGTTGAGAGAATGAGACAACCTTCTGAATTAAATTAACTACCTCCTATATTTTCCAAGGACTGTATTCTTTACAAATATAAACAACCTTGACCTGAGAGATTTCTACAAGTATATCTTTGAGAAGAAAAAAAATGAGAAGGATAAGCTGACAATTAAAATTTTACTAAAACCTAGGGTATGGCAATCCATCACCTTAATTTAAAAAATTTTACAAAGCTATCTATATAATTTATGCACAATTTGTTATGATGCACTACAATTTAATTTCTGGAGACACCAACTTTTCTACTTACTTATGAGCATCATACATTTATCTTAAACAATCATTGCCTTCATTTATTGCTTAAGTATGTTTTTACCTGTTTTGGGAGATACTAAGATTTTGTAGTAAAGGCAGCCAATATGAAGAAAATGCTTCCACAGTTGAAATGCTGTTATCATCTAAGTGTAATTCTCTTAACAAAACATGGTTCTCCAAGGATGGAAGCTATATTTAAATATATTTCATCAGTTTATATAGCAAAATATTTTGTCAGTTAACATAATTTAAAAATAGAAAACCTATCAAAACTGTACAACAAATAGATTCAACTTACAAAACTTACAACAAATAGCAAATCATAAAGTATAAAAAAGACTTTTAGTACGAATAAAATTTCTAATTAACTTTCTAATTTTAATACTCTTTATAAGGGCACTTCGTGACAAAATGTAGTTAGAATTTTATAATATACTTAGCCCTATACATACCTAAATAAACTTAAAAGTTATGATTTGCTATATTTAGCATCATAAGCAGTTAATATAAATTTAAGTTTGTAAAATATTATGACTGTATTGAACATTTCTTACATTATAAATTATAAATTGGAAATAAGTGCATCTGATTAAAAAAAGAAAAAATATTCAAAGTTGCTTTTAAAATATGAGGTTTATATTTCTATTAAATGAAAAAATATTGCATTAATCACATAAATCAATTAATTTAAAGCAATTACCTCACTTAGATAATTTCCCTGTAACTTCAGTATTTGGAGCAATCCACAATTTTCAATGCCTTCAACATCAGTAAGATGATTATATGAGCAATCCAGGTATATAACGGTAGGTGCATCACAAAGACCTTTTGTACTAATTAACTGATTGTGGTCCACAACTAGTTGCTGAAGATTTTTCAAAGATTCTAACCCACCTGGAAGAAAAATTTCCTAAGCTCATTTGTATCATCCATTCTTTCTAAAATATGTTATTATTTAAACTAGCATCTGGGGGATATGTTTTTGAATGATATCATTATATATCCATTGAAAACTGAACAAAATAATTAAAGGCATACATTGGGCACTTAATGTTTTACTATCAAATAGCAATGGAAAAAGGAAGAAAAAGGAAAAAGAAAGCCAATCTGTCTCAGGATTTTCTATTAACTCACTTGAAAATAGGAATGCACCTGTGAAGCTTTTCTAGGGTCAAGCAGAAAAGAACTACAAATGAAATATTAGGTTACATAGTGTAGAAATAAAGATTATGGCAAAGGAAGCTGAAAAGAAATAGTGGGCAAAACATGCAAAGGAAAAAATTCAGAGGGAAACAGAAGAAAAGGTAAACAGTTCTCTGATAAATTGAGGGGATCAGAAAGAACAAAATAAAATAATATACTTTTTAATTACAAAAGGTATTTTTACTTACACTAAATTATATACAGTCAACAGTGTCAATCACAGCTGACAAAATAATAAGAGGTCACTGCTTTGGCACTGATGAATCAAGTCAAGACATTTTTGCTAAAGACATTAATACAGTAATCACAATGAAAGCCACAGTGTGGTAGGAGTGTAGAAAATGTGTGTAGACTACTTTTGAAAATAGAAAGAAAGTTTTCCAAGGTCGCTAAAATGGCCTATAAAACCTTCTGTGATTTGTCTCTCATTACCACTCTGAACTCATCCTCTAGTGACTACTGTCCCCTTTCTCAGTTCACTCCAACATGGTAGTGTCATTACTGTCCCTCAAGTATGCCACACATGCTTCCACACACAATCAGTATGTGACATGTTAAGCTCATCCGCTAATATAAAAATTCAAATGAGACACTGATTCTCAATCAATATACAGAGATTCTATTAGAATCTCTATTTCAATCTGTTGAAGATTGCAATCCAATGGAATAACCATACTTTCATGAATATTGAGTAATATTTGGTCTTGTATTTCTATTTTCATAAGACCATATATAGTTAAACACAAATATAAACTAGCACACAGAGATGTTCCTTGCAATATTACTTACATGGAAAGAAATGGAGACAAGTGAAATATCCATCAATAAGGAAACAGTGAAATAGATTATGGTATATCTCTAAAATGAATGAATATGCATAATCATCAAATGTGTAGTAGTACTATTGTATGGAAAGATGCCCATGATATATTCCTGCATGCAAATCTAATAAACTTTTAGCTATTGAGTAAATCTAAATCTTAATATATATGTGTACTTCAATATAAATCTATACATCTATAATTGCATTGCATAGGACAAGGTCTGGATTTGTTTGTAAATAATTATTCACAATTTTAACTTCTGGAAAATGAGAGGGACAAGAGTGATCAAAGTTTCACAGCTTAAACTTCATATATCTCTGTTTTATAAAAAAATTACATTACCATGACTTTATACCATATTTTAAAATATATTTCAAAATGAACCAGAGCAAATATCTAAGAGAATTGACATTCAGTATTTAATCCTAATAACAACAACCAAATTGGCTTTCAAGCTGAACTATGGAGAAACTTGGGAAAACGTGATGCCATTTCCCATTGTGTGCTTCTTTTAAGTGAGAGAGAACACTGTATAGACAAAGAAAGGCATAACTCATATTTTAAAATGAAAGATTTAAAGGAAATACAGCAGAAAGGTGAAAAATAAACTCAGTCTGGTCTCTAAAATACTGGTCTAACTATAACAGTGAGGAAAAAGATGAATTTTGGAAAAGTATATTTTGATTATATAATTTAGAAATAAGCCTGATGAGAAAAAGAAAAGAAAAAATTATTTTTAAAATAGATAGAACTCAGTCTGCCAACAACATATGAGTAGGCTTGGAAGTCTACTTTTCAGCTTTGTGGAGCTGTAAGATGATGGCAGTACTGGCTGGCAGTTCAAATGCAACTTCACAAGAGACGCAAGCTAGAACCATTTAGCTAAGCCATTCCCAGACTTCTGACCCATAGAAAATGTTCTAAACTTCTGAACTTTGCAGTGATTTGTTTCACAATAACATATAACAGTACAACAAAGATGCTATTCAGAAGAAAACACAATTCAAGAAAGAATTATGTAAGAAATATTTGGGGCTAGAGAAAACATTCTGATCAAATCTAATATAACAAGTTGTCAAAAATATTAAAACAGCAGAAGTAGGCAAACAAATGACTGAAAAAAACATCATGACAGAACCAAGTAAATAATTTAGAAACAGCATAATACAGAATGATGAAAACCAAACTGCGCAAAGAAGATATAATCACAATGAGAATAATGTGTGAAGTTACAGAAAAAAGGGCACAGATTAAATCAGTTAAATAATAATAGACATGAAAGACAAGCATACCCAAAATATAGATCATCTATGAATGAAAAATAGAAACAATCCAAAATAGTTCTGACCTGAGGAAGGTTACAGACCTAATAATATTATATCCTTATATGAAGGTTCATTAACAGCCTTAGTAGTGTGTATAGGGAAGGAGGCAGGTAGGTAGTTGGATGGGTTTAGGAGGCAACCACACCAAGAGATATTGTGTATATATGAATGTATCACTTTGAATATTAGTATGATGTGTGATTATACTGTACCAAATAAAATTCAAAATAATTTCCCAGAAATGAAAAACTTAATTTGTAGTTTTAAAAGGGCATTATTTTACAGGAAAAACTTATGTAGATATATTGAGAATAAGAGGCTTCTTGGGTATTGATAAAGGATAAAGAAATTCAGTCACTCTCCAGGCAGAAATAAGCTATGAAGAGAAAAGCTTCCAGTAGCATGAGCAGCACAAAATACTATATATGCAATGGAGCAATTACCACAAAGTACCAAATAAAAGAGTGACCTAAAAATAGAATGCACAACCACATTCTCCTTCAAGCATGAAGGCAACTGACAGACATTCTCAGATGTGAAAGAATTCAGGGAATATAGCATCCATTAGGCTAACTTTAAAAAATAAAAATTTAAAAAGCTAAGGAACTATGTAATCCAGACAAGCAAGGAAAGTCCAATATAAATACAATATTTTCCCAAATATTTTCTATCTGCAGTTGGTTGAATCCATAGATGAGAAACCCACAGACATGGGAGCGTCCTGTTTATGGTATTTTTGTTTGCTTGGTTGGTTTTTAGTACTGGGGATTGAACTCAGGAGCATTCTACCTCTGAGCTAGATCCTCAGGCCTAATTTGAAACAGGATCTCACTGAATTCCTGAGGATCCTGCAAAGTTGCTGAGGGTAGCCATGAACCTACAGTTCTTCTATCTCAGCCTCCCAAATATTGAGATTACAGATGTGCACCAAATGCCTGTTGTATTTACATATATTTAAACTCTGAATAAAGATATAAAAACAAAGTGGCACAATAAATTCAAACAGGGTGACTACTAAGGTAATAAGTAGTAACATTGGAGTAAACTGATGAAAACCATAAATAAAGAAAAAAACTAAGTGAGATTTCCAGTCTCAGAAAGTGAATAGTTTTATGTTTCCCTCATATGTGGAAGCTGGAAAGAAACTGGGTAACAAGAAACCTCAGATAAGGGAATAGAGGCTCCAATGAAATGATGGAGGGGGCTTAGGGAAGGGAGGAGAGGGGTGAGGAGATGTACTGAGGGTAACAATTTAATAATGCTATGTACATATACAAAATTATCAGTACCAATCTCAGTGACACATACAGGGAAGGTGAGGGAGTGATGGGATCCAGAGGGAAATACACCAAATGTGGGCGTATATATCACTATCACTCTATACCTCAGTATGATGTGTAATTACAATGCACAATAAAAGTGTTAAAAATAAAAATCTTAAAAAGAGATCCTCCAAGGATAATTGATTCTAGGATCAATTATCAGGCTAATGTGTATCAACATAAGCAAAACAAAATAAAAACTAGAAAAAATAGAGTATATTCACGATGTATAAATTGTAGCTCAAGTAGCAAGTCTATAATTTTAATATATGTATATGCATGAATGTGCATATTAAAACAAAATATTAGAGAATTTATCATGAACAGAGCACTATTAAAGGGAATAGTAATTTATAATCTTTAGGCAAAGGTACATTATAGATGAAAGATGGAATAAAGAGTAATGAAAAGTCATACCATGTGGCTACATAGTAATACTACTATAAGCACAGTATTATAAGTATAGTAATACTATATTACTATAGGTATCACATTCACATTTATAAGAAACCAAAATAATATATAACTAGTAATGTAACAGTAAGAAAAAATTAAAGCCTCAGTCAAACAAAGAGAGAGCAAGAATAGATAAAATGAATATACATAGAAATGGAATTAAATAGTAAGACTGGATTTATACTCAACTATGACTATACACAGTTACTTGTTATAAGTAATTATTAGGAACTAAAGGATACAAATCAAAGCTAGAATTTGTCAGCCAGCTTAAATAAAACAACAAGTTTTCATATAGTTGGGAGCCTCAACAACAGACTAGATCAAGTAGAAGTAATTTTGAACTTGAAGACAAGCCTTTTAAATAACTCATTCAAACAAAAAAAAATTAAATGAAGAAAGCCTCTGAGAGATTAGCCAGTCATAGAAAGTGAAGGCATATGTTTTCTCTAATAAACACAAGCTAGAGAGCACTGGGATACATAAAGGACTCCATATAATGAAGAAGAAACCTCAGTGGAGCCAGGGAGGAGGTCTAATGGAAGGGGAGGGGAGAGAGTGATGTTCATTAATGGAATTACTACCATTGACTATGCATACCTATGTGAAAATACCAATGTCAATCTCAGTATTCTGCATTGGGAAGGAGGCAGATGGGAGGGGGCACCAAGTGCTATGTGCATGTATGTCATTGTCAACATGATTTACATTACGATGTGAGACTATAATGCACCAATAAAAGCACATTAAAAAAAAGAAAGCCTCTGAGACTCATAGGACATCATTAAGGGAATAAATATTCAAATTATGAGTATTCCAAAAGGAGCAAAGAATGAAGAAGGCATAGAAAAATCTATTCAACAAAATAATAGCAGAAAACTTCTCAAAACTTGGTAAAAATATGACATCTGTTATATAAGAATCCTGAAGGACACCAAATTAATCTGACCAAAAAAAAGAAAGTCCCCCCTGAGGTACATTATAGTCAATTTGTAAAAAGTGTAAGACAAAGACAGAATTCTAGTAACAGAAAGAGAAAAGCACTAAATCACATTAGACTAACAACAGATAACCAAGAACATACTCAAAGTTATCCTTCACATATGAAGAAGAAACAAAATCTTTCCAAGATAAATAAAAACTTAGAGAATTCATCACTATCAGACTATCTTACAAAACTTTTCAAGAGTCCTACATCTAGAAGTAAAAGAAGATAACTACAATCATGAAAACAAATAAACAAATGGAAGTATAAAATTTAGCTAGGCACAGCGGCACATGGCTGCAATCCCAGTACTGAGAAGCTAGACAGGAGAATCACAGGTTTGAGGTCAGTGTTTGGTAACTTAGTGAGACCCTGTTTCAAAATAAAAAATAAAAAGGGCTGAGGGTATATCTCAGGGATGGAATGACCCTGGGATTAATATTTAATTCCCAGTAACACACACACACACACACACACACACACACACACACACACACGTATATAATTTACTAATCTAGTAAATATACCAGAGAGAAGAAGAATAAAACTCTATCAGCAGAGAACATTACAGGACCACAAAGGTAAGCAATAGAAGAGTAAGAAAGAAAAAAAGGATACACAAAACAAAAATTAACAAAATATAAAAATATATCTGTATATAATCATTAATAACTTCAAATATAATTAATTTCTCCCAATAAAAATACTTAGCTATTAGCTGAATAGGTTAAATAAGATCCAATGACATGATGCCTTACAAGAAACTTACTTCTTTGGTACAAACTCACATAGACTGAAATTGAAGGGGTAGAAAAATATATTCCATGCAAGTAGAAACCAGAAGTGAGATGGTGCTGCTATACTTACATAAGGTAAAATGGACTTTAAATTAAAATTTTCAAAACAGAAAAAGGTCACTATATGATGATTAACGGATCAACTTAAGAAGAGGACATAATAATTATAAATATACATATAATATATATATGTACCCAATGTCAACCTAATTATATAAAGATAAAGCAAATATTATTGTATCTAAAAAGAATGGAAGACTAATACAATAATAGTTGAGAATATCAATGTTTCATTCATAACAGTGGACAAACCAAACAAAAAAGTCAACAAAGAAACACTAGAGTTAAATGATACTATAGTAAACTATACTATAAATCAAATGGACTTAACATATACTTACAAACTATTTCATCTAACAGCTACAGAATATACATTTTTCTCATTAGCATATGAAACATTCTCAAAAATAGCCCCTGATTATGCCATAAAACCAATCTCAAAAAATTTGAAAAAATGATATTATATCATATATCTTATCTGGCCAAAATGAAATAAAACTGGAAATCAACAATAAGAAGAACTTTAGAAATTGTATCAGTACTCAGAAACTACATATAATCCTGTAGAACAAATAGAACAAAAAAATAAAAGGGAGATTTAAAGCAAAACAACCAAAACTTTGAAAAGCTTGGAAACACAACAGAACAAAACCTAGAGAATACCACAAAAGAACAATAAGAGGAAAATTTATAGTAATAAGAACCTACATTTAAAAAATAGAAAAATTTCAAATAAATAGCCTAATGATAGAATTCAAGGAATGAAAAAGCAAGAACAAAGCGAATGAAAAATTAGTAGAATAGAAGAAATAGCAAAGACCAGAGGAGAAAAGCTAGATTAAATAATAATACAAAAAGACCAATGAAACGAAGTTAGTTTTTGGAAAAGATATACAAAATTAATAAAGCATTAGCTATGTCAAGAAGAAAAGGAAAGAATATCCAAATTAAACTTTGAGATGAAAAAAGAAGATATTACAAATGATACCACAGAAATACAAAGGACCATTAGGGGACTATTGTGAAAGCGACATGCCAATATATTGGAAAACCTAGAAGAACTGTATACATTTATAGACACATTTAACCAACCAAAAATGAAGCATGAAGACAATGAAAGTGTGACCAGACCAATAATAGAAAATAAGAATGAATCATGATTAAAAAGTCTGCACAAGAAAAGTCCATGACAAGAATGTTTCACTGCTGAATTCTACCCAACATTTAAAAAATAACTAACATTGATTCTTCGCAAACTATTCCCAAAAAATTGAAAAGTATGGGACTCTTCTAAACTCATTCTACAAAACCAGCACTATTCTGATATAAAAATCAGACAAGGACACAATAAAAAAAGAAAACTACAAAATAATTTCCCTGATGACACATGTGAAAGTTCTCAAGAAAATACTAACAAGTTAAATACAACTTTACATTAAAAGAATTACACACCGTAACCAAGTGGGATTTATCCCAGAGATCCAAGTTTTAACATATGCAAACCAATAAATGTTATACTATATACTATCAACATAATAAAAGGCAAAAACTGTATCATCATCTCATAGATGTAGAAAAGCATTTGATAAAATTATCACGTCTTCATGGTAGAAATTCTCAACAAATTATATATATATATATAATTTGTTGAGAATTTATATATATATATAAGTATATATATATAATAAACTATATATATATATATATAAAAGGAATATACCTCAACATAATGAAGGCTATGTATGAAAAACCTATAGCCAACATTTACATACTGAATGAGGAAAAGATGAAAGTCTTTCCTCTAAGATCTAGAACAAGAGAAACATGTCCACTTTCATCAATTTTATTGAATTTAGTACTGAAAGTCCTAGAGCAGTTAGGAAAAAATATATAAAAGCCATCCAAACTGGAAAGTAGGAATTCAAATTATTATTACTTGGAGATAACAAAATTATATATATAGAAAAACCTAAAGATTGTACCAAAAGACTCTTTGATAAATTCACTAAAGTTGAAGTATACAAAATAAGTATATATAAATCAGCACTACTTTTATACACCCAAATGAACTTGCTGAGAAAGAAAGTAAGAAGGCAATCCCATTCACAATTGAATAAAAGAAGACATAGGTAGTGAGCTCTACAATGAAAATTACAAAACACTGATTTAAAAAAAATGAAGATTCAAACAAATGTTGTGTTGAAAGAATATTGTAAAACTAATATTATTAAAATGGTAATATTATCCTAAATGATCTATAAATTCAATGCAATCTCTCAAAATACCAACAGCATATTTCATCAAAACACAAAAGAAAACCCCTGAATTTCATATGTAATTACAAAATACTCCCCCCAAAAACAAGCAATATTGAGTTAAAAAGTCAAAGTTAGAAGTATCATAATATCTAATTTCAAGATATACTTCAGGACTACACAGTAACCAAAATAGCATAGTACTGACATAAAAATTGACATATAGACTAATGGAACAAAATAGAGAACCCAGAAATAAGTTCATGCATCTATGGCCAACTGATTCTTGACAAATGCACCAAAAACTTACACTGGAGAAAAAATAGCCTTTTCTCAATAAATGGTGCTAAGAAAACTGGATATCCATATGCAGGCAAATGAAATTAGACTTCTATCTTTAACTATATATAAAATCAACTCAAAAAGAATTAAACATCTAAATGTAAAATATGAAACTATGAAATTACCAGAAAAAACCTGGAGGAAATATTTCAGAATATTGGAAATAGTTTATTGGATAAGATCCCCAAAGGACAGGCAATGAAAACAAAAATAGTCATATTAGATTATACCAAACTAAGAATTTCTTCATAGCAAAGGGAACAATCATAGCTCAATAAGAAACTCAAAAATTCAGTGATAGGAAACAAAACAAATACTCTAATTTTAAAAAGGCAAGTGGGCCAGGGAATGCAGCTCAGTGATGGAGCACTTGCCAGTATGTCAAAGGCTCTGGATTTAAGTCTCAGTATCTTGGAGTTGCTTTTTTCCTTCTGTTAAGAAGCTGGGCAATCATAAAAAAAAACGAAAAACAACAACTGCTGGTGAGGATGTGGAGAAGTGGGAACTCTAATACATTGTTGGTGGGATTGCAAACTAGTGCAACCACTTTGGAAAACAGTATGGAGGATCCTCAGATGAATAAGAATGAACCTACCATATATGATCCAGCAATACCACTTCTGGGTATCTACCTAAAAGACTGGAAACCAAACTATCAGACTGATGCATGTGTATCTATGTTTATAGCTGCACAATTCACAATAGCCAAACTATGGAAGCAGCCAAGATGTCCATCGACAGATGAATGGATAACAAAACTATGGGATATGTACACAATGGAATTTTACTCAGCCATAAAGAAGAACAAAATCATGTTCTTTACAGGGAAATGGATGCAACTGGAAAACATTATGTTAAGTGAGATTAGCCAGTCACGAAGGGTAAAGAAGCATATGTTCTCCCTAATATGTGGATGCTAAGGAGAAGATGGGGCATAAGAGGGTCTCCAGATGGAAAAGGAGAGACCCTCGATAAGCAAAGAAGTTTATTTAACCAAAGGGGATGGACGGGGGGGGGCACCCTAATGTACATCAAGGTTACTCACAAACTGAACTTGAGAGGAAGGGAGGGCAAGGGAGCGGGGTGGGAATTTGGGGAACGGGTCAAATGAGAAATGTGGGCACATATGTCATTATCAATTTGTACCTAACAAAGATGTATGCTTACAATGCACGACTAATAAAAAAAAAATTTTAAAGTCTTAGTATCACAATAACAATAAAGGGGCTGGTTATCTGAATAGGCATTTCTCAAAAGAATATATGCAAATGGCCAACACATAGATGAAAAACATTCTATATCACTATAGTCATGAGGTAAATATAAATAAAAACATATTGAGTTACTATATCACCCTAGCAAAATGGCTATTGTCAGAAAAGTGAAAAAATTACTAGTGCTGGTTAGGATACAGGAAAAAGGGAACTCTCATGAACTGTTAGTAGGAATGTACTGAAGTATATGGATTTTAATACAGACATTATGGAGGAGAGTAAAAAAAAAACAAAAAGAAAACTTTTAAAACTATCAGTAAAACTAGTATATGACTCACTATCCCACTAATAGTATATATCTAAAGGAAATGAAATCAACATATCAAAGAGATACTTGAGCTAAGCCTGGCAGCATACACTTGTAATCCCAGTACTTGGGAAGCTGAGACAGGAAGATTGCAGATTCATGACCAGCCTCAGCAACTTAGGCAGGCCTTCCACACCTCAGTGAGATCCTGTTAGTAATGCATGCAAAGCTGTCATTATAGCTGCACAATTCATAATTGACAAACTATGGAACCAGCCAAGATGTCCATGAACAGATGAATGGACTACAAAATTATGGGATGTATACACAATGGAATTCTACTTAGCTGTAAAAACAAAATTAGGTTATTTGTAGATAAATGGATGGAACTGTAGAATATTATGCTAAGTGAGATGAATCTGTCATGAAAAGTGAACAGTCAGATGTTTTTCCTCATATGTGCAAAGTTAGGGAGAAATGGGGACACAAGAGGGACTCCAAACAAAGAAGGAGAAACCTTAGTGGAGTGAAGGAGGGGACCTAACTGAGGAGTATGGGTTGGGGGAGAAATACTTGAAGAGGGAAATACCTCAGTGGTCATGATATACAATATACAAACTTAGCAAAGTGAATCAATGTGTTGAACATGGGAATATGGGGAGGAAGAGGGAGAGGAGTGGGAACTGGGGGAGGGCACAAAAAGTACTGTGTGTGTGTATGCCTATATCACCCTGAACTTCATCAAGATGTATGACTATAATGAACCAATAAAAAATGTATAAAACCAGAAATAGTTTTAAAAAATAAAAATAAAATAAAATAGGGCTGGGGGTGTAGGTCAAAGGTTGAATGTCCCTGGGTTCAATCCCTAGAACCACACACACACACACACACACACACACACACACACACACACACAGATAGCTGAATCCCATGTTTAAGTTTATTGAAGCATAGTAACTTAGCTAAAATACAGAATCAACCAATGTGTCCATATGCAGATGAATGAAGAAAACGTGACACATATACACTGTGTAATATTATGCAACAGTAATAAACAATGAAACCCTACCATTTGCAGCAAATTTGGTGGAACGGAAGAACATTATATTAAGTGACATAAGCCAGACACAGAAAGACAGATACCATGTGTTATTACTTATATATAAAAGCTAAAATTTAAAAAAAAACCTGATTTCATAGAAGAAAAGAGTGAAAGAGTGACTATTAGAGACTAGGAAAGGTAAGGGTAAGGGGAGATAGATGAAGATAGGTTTAGTAATGGATACCAACATACAGCTAGAGAAGAGAGGTAAGTTCTAGAGTTCTACAGCACTGAAAGGTGACTTTAGTTTAGAAGAGCCTATTGTAGATTTCATGAAGAACAAAAAGAGTTCAAAGGGTCTAAACACAAAGAAATGATAAGTAAGGAGATGGAAAAACTAAATATTCTGCATAAGCATTACATATTTTTTTTTATTTTTGTAACACAACTCATTTACTGAAAGTTCATATCCATTCTCCACTGATTAGTAATGGGGAAAAAATTACCTAACATTGCTTTTTTTCTTTTTTTTTAATTATTTTTATTTTTTTAGCATGGATTTTTTTATACATTTCTTGAGTACAACAGGGTTACATAGACATTTATGACATATTAATCATTGTCAGATCACAAATAGCACCACTTCTTCGTTTTACACATATAGCCCACATTCTTAACATAGCCCGGTAAAGCAAACTTTCTAGAGTCATAAAGCCATAATCCTTTAGGGTCATATATTTACTTTCTAAGAAGTAGGAGGGTCTTTCATCTACACATCCTAGGAGCAATCTTCAGACTTCAAGACACCAATGTAGCCATAGCAGAAGAGTCAGTATAATTACTCATATATGCAGATAGCAACTGCCAGTGGGTAAAGGGCCCAGCTGGGCTCCCACAACTCCCCCATTTTTATTTTAAAATGCATGAAGGACTGTGCCTGTCTTAGGTCGTTTCCTACCAGGTGCTTAATCTTACCAGTCATGGGGTCTCGATGAGTCATTCCACTAGCCCTTTCTTAGATTGATATTGTCCTGAGAAAATCGAACCCGTCATCGACTACCAGGCCCTGTGCGAGGCAGTGCTTATAAGCATTACATATTGTAATGTATACATGTATTATATTTTCATACTATCTCCATTAACATGTATGATAAATATGTTAATTAAAAAAATTAAGCACCCTCAAGAAAATAAAAGATATATTATGTGAACACTAGACCACTGGTTCATAAAATATGGTTGAGAGACTTCCCTCCACTCAGGATGCTCATAAAGGTTTCATAAGGTCAAAACTATTTTTCATAATAATTTTTAGATGTTATTTACTTTTTCTACTCTCATTTGTTCAAGAGAGTACAGTGGAGTTTTCAGAGACTACATAAACTTTGATAATGTAGCAAATTGAATGCTGAGGAAAATGAGAACCCAGTTGCCTTGTATTAAGTCAGATATTAAAGAGATGGCATAAGTTTATAATTCCAGTACTAGGGAGGCTGAGACAGGAGGATTACAGGTTCAAGGATAGCCTCAGCAATTTAGTGAGGCCCTCAGCAACTTAGTAAAACCCCATTTCAAAATAAAACATGGTTGGGTATGTAGTTCAGAG
Organism: Graphiurus murinus; assembly: GCA_004027655.1. NCBI lineage: Eukaryota > Metazoa > Chordata > Mammalia > Rodentia > Gliridae > Graphiurus > Graphiurus murinus. The sequence continues at coordinate 56,064 of PVLC010002064.1, forward strand.
GTATAATACCCCTGGGTTCAATCCCCAGTACTCCAAAAAAAAAATAAATAAATAAATAGACTTAGAAATATATGAGCAATATCCCTTACCTCATTAAATAATTTAAAAAATAGTTACTATTTATAAAACTTCTCTAAGTGTCAAGGCTTCAATTTCTAAGTGAATTAATAAATAAAAGCTTAAAATTTTCTGATACTGCAAATGTTGATATATATAATCCAAATAAATGAAAGATATTTGAGAAGTCCTCAATAATTTTTAAGAGTGTACAATTATCCCATATCCAAAAGAGAGCTGGTCTGATGCTATCAGACATAGAATACTTGGAAGAAAGCCTTACTGTAGATGGTGACAAAAATGAAAATATTAGTGAACTTTAGAAAAACATATAACACTTATAAATTTGCATAAACCAAAGAGCTTGACCTAAAAAATATCCAAAGAATAAAAATCAGATATAGGAACAAAGAGACTGATCTTCAATCACAATGAAAACCATTTATTTAACATTTTATTCTTGATTATGCTAACATCATTTCCACACTGAATCAACAGGCAGTATGGCATCATGAGCAATGCACAGGTTCTGAGTTCTGCAGTTCTGAGTTCTAATAGGACAAGCCTATTGCAAAACTAGCAAGGAGAATTCTCTGGATCTTAGTCCTTTTATTTGGAGAGTGAGGGTCATTTAACATTATTGAGAGGATTAAACATATTCTAGAGCATTTTGAGCAGTACTTTTATGTTACTGGTACTAAAAATGATGACTATTATCATTAACTAAGATAATTCACAAAAAAAGAAGGAATTGAAAAATTATCAATCTGTGGTTACCAAACAAGACTTCAGAGAGAGATTTTTTAGCTATACCTTGGTGGAGAAATAGGATGTCATAAACACTCAAAAAGTCTATACACAACTGATTAAACCGCAATTTAATCTAGTAAATGAGCTGAGATCAAAGGAGTGACCTAGATAATCAGAAGGAAGTTAAGAGTTAGTTTGTACTCTTCATCTTTTAATCTTATAAATTCTTTCAAGGAAAGGATGAGAACTAAGCAAAATAGACTTATATATAGCCTTACCTTAGTATACTATTAATTCTTCAATAGCTCTAAGAAAATTATACTTTCTCAGTCAAAATAACTGATAATTCTATCCACTTGCCTATCTAAAACAAAACAATTGCCACAAAATATTCAAAATTCTTTTCAAAGACTTAAGTATAATAGTAATATGAAAGATTTATAAATTCTTTATACAATAAAACTTGGACAAGTATGTTTATTGCTCAAAATTCTCTAGCCTGTGGTAAAATTAATATTTGGGTACATTTCTTATAAAATCTATATCAAAGAATTCTTCCCACAGAAATGAGCCAATGGTCTAATAAAATATTCCTGCTCTTTGAAAGAAAATCCCGTAAGGAACAGCAAAACTAAAGATATTAAAGTAGGCTGGAGGTTTTCACTAAATAAATGTTTGGTAGAGGGCAACCTCCTTCAGCTGCTTATTGATTGCTATGTCTGACAATTTTTCATTCACATGTACAAATATGCTGAGTTACATTTAAGATTTTTTAATTTCAGTGAAGAAGTCCTTCATGATTATATATGTTGTATTTAAACAAGAATATGAAACAGGAATAGGAAACTTGGATTCTAGCCACAACTCTGCCATGAATTAAATAAAAACTGTGGGTAGACTTTTCATCTGTAAACTAAGCAACCTCTACTGGCAGATCTGTAAAATCTCTTTTTACACTAAGCAATGTGTTCATTTCAGAAAGCAAGCTAGCACCATCTAGTGGACTCCCCAAAAGTTATTAAAGTATATATTAGGAAAAACACTTCTAAGAGTAAAATGTATAATGCTCTATTTTATTTTGCTTTATTTTGTTTTTCCCCCAGTTATCCAAAGATAGTATATAGGAATAACAATTAACCCAGGCATATTTCCCCTATAAGCCATGACATAGTAATCAAGCTTAGGTGAAAATGTTGAATAATTTTAATGTCTTTCACATTTATAATAATATTGCTACTTTTACAAAAAGAAATATCTGCCAGATTGAAATTTCTTTTAAATACCAGAGACAGAATTTTCATGAATGAAAAGACAAAAATAATTATAGCTCCTACATATCAATGTCATATTATTTTAATGTTTACCCAATCATCAATAAATGAAATGAAACTATATATATTATCTATTATAATAATATAATATGATAATATTATATAACAATATAGTTATTCATCATATATTCTATATAATTACAGATTAAAATATAAATTATACATAATATAATATATATACATATATATATATATATATATATATAGAGAGAGAGAGAGAGAGAGAGAGAGAATATGAGATATGTCAGGGCAGTTATTTTGTTCATTGCTGCATCCACGGCAATATTCTCATGCTGTTGTATTCCAGTGCCTGGAAAAGTGCTTACAGATAGTAGGTAATCAACAAATTTGTTCACTAATAACCTTACTCATAAATAAATCTCAAAATTATTTCACTTGTTCAGTGAAGTAGCTACAATAAAGTACAAAAATAGTATAAATGTTGTGTATACTTATCAAAGGAGCAGAAGAATAAGGCAATTAAAAATTAGAAAGTAGGCATAAACTATGTTTTGTTGTTGTTGTTGTTGTTGTTTTTCAGTACTGGGGATTGAACTCAGTGGCATTCTACCTCTGAGCTATACCCCAGCCCTATTTTTTATTCTTTATTTTGAAAGAGGGTCTCACTAAGTTGCGGAGTGCCTCTCTAGGTAGCTGAGGCTGGCCGCGAACCCGGATCCTCAGTTTCAGCCTCCCAAATGCTGGGATTACAAGCGTGCGCCACCACGCCCGACCCATAAACTATGTTTCAAATCCTGTCTATAGCATTTACTAACTGTAATTTTAGGTAATTACCATTTTTTCCTTCAGTTTTCTTACATGAAGGAAATATTTTTTTTTTTAATTCATTGTAAGCATACATCTTTGTTAGGTACAAATTGATAATGACATATGTGCCCACATTTCTCATTTGACCCCTTCCCCAAATTCCCACCCCGCTCCCTCGCCCTCCCTTCCCCTCAAGTTCAGTTTGTGAGTAACCTTGATGTACATTAGGGTGCCCTCCCTACCCCCCGTCCATTCCTTTCGGTTAAATCAACTTCTCCCTAGCATCCGCATATTTGTACCTATCTCATAACTTTAATGTAATAGCAAATTAATAAGTATATAAATCACTTAAATCAAATGGCTGGTGGTAAAAAAAATGTTATAAATTACCATATTATATTAAGTTGTGTTTTTCTGTAAATGAAATTTATGAAACAAGCCGGGCATAGTGGCGCACGCTTGTAATCCCAGCATTCGGGAGGCTGAGACCGGAGGATCCGAGTTCGCGGCCAGCCTCAGCTAACTAGTGAGGCACTCCGCAACTTAGTGAGACTCGGTTTCAAAATAAAGAATAAAAAAAAAAAGTAGGGCTGGGGGTATAGCTCGGAGGTAGAATGCCCCTGAATTCAATCCCCAGTACCGCAAAAAAAAAAAAAAAAAAATTTATAAAACACAATTTGTCATGCAACATGGCCCTTTTTTTTTTCCAAATTAATTTCGTTTCAAGGTGTTTTTGCTAAGAAGTAAAAAAAAATCCAACACGAAAAAAAAAAAAGGGAGAAAAATAGATTATAAATTATAAATTACCTTCTTTTCATTTGCTTTGGCTAGTCTTAAAAAAGCTTATTTCAAAATATACTAAATTTTATAATTTTAGCAATGTGACAGCATCCATTTAAGAATTATTCCTCCACATTACATGTAGAAAACAAGTTTTATAGTGGTACATGCTTGTAATCCCAGTACTTGGGAGGCTAAGACAGGAGGATCCAGGTTCACAGTCAGCCTCAGCTACTTAGTGAAACCCTCCTCAACTTAGTGAGACCCTGTTTCAAAATAATAAAGAACAAAAAATAGGGCTGGGGGGTGTAGCTTGGAAGTAAAATGCCCCTGAGTTCAATCCCCAGTACTGCAAAAAAAAAAAAAGTATAATAAATTTTTTTATGTTTATATATGGAGAATTTCAGGCAAAAGAAACCATGAAATATTATAATGAAATCACAGCAAACTTTAAGGGGCAATTCACCCAAATTAGGTTATAAAAATAACTTCAAGAAAAATAAAGCAAAATTTAAAGTAATAAGTATAATTAAATCTGTTGTTAAATGAGAAATATGTGCATGTATACCTTTACCAGCTTGTACCTAACAAAAATGTATGATTACAATGCACCAATAAAAAAATAAAATAAAATGTTGTGGTTGTTGTCTGATTAATATAAATCTATCTTTAAATCATCACTCTAAGTGAACTTGATTTAAAGCTATTAATTTGTACACAAATAACTCCAGACTACATCAAAATATTCTATCTTCAAAAACTTGTAGAAAAACAGACCCAACAATATAAAACAACATGAAAAGGTAAAAAGTATTCTTTATATTATTACACAATTTGTATGAAAATATATACTCCACTATAATAATTTATTTCTTTACCTCTTGGTTTGGAAATTCTGCATTTCAATTTATATATATCTGAAGTAAGTCCCTATTATGAGTTATATTTTAAATTTATATTTCAATTATGCATAATAATATTAGAAGTATCTTTTTCCATAGCCATAGCATGCAAATATTTAAATATTAAAACTAATAATATCATTAATCTTGTAATTTTTAATTTATAGAATTAAATTTATTTTTTATCTGTTTTTAAATTTTTAATTGGTGCATTGTAATATCTTTATTAGGTACAAGCTGGATAGGTAAAAGCATACATGTACACATTTCTCACTTAACCCTTCCCCAATTCCTGCCCCACTCCCTCCTCCTCCTCCTTCTCAAGGTCAGTTTAGTGATTGACTTTGATGTGTTCATGAAAGTGCATCATGCTCATTAGGGTGTCCCCCCGCCCCCCATCACCTTCTGTTATAGAATTAAATTTAAACTATCAGTTCTGTAAAAAGCACAATACCTCTTATTTTAAATTAACCATACATATTTCACATTGTCTCTATTTCTATAATTACATGATTTAATTTCTAATGAATTAATTCTTTTTTTCTAATGAATTAATTCTGATTTCAAATAAATCATCTTATATTGTCACTATTCTAATTCATGTAAATGCAAAGAAAATCAAATACAATTATGTATTAAGTTTTTCTAATAAAAAGAACAATTAGAACTAACGCTACATATTTAACTACTGTAATGACTACAGCTTACAAAGATTTAGGAATGAGTCAACATTTCAAACTACAAAAGTAAAATATTGTAGTATTGCTTCCAATTTTATTTCACCTCCTAAGGTATTAAAGCATGCAATAGTAACTTACTAACTTATAAGCACAAATCTATCTTTGTTCCCCTTCAAGAGAGTTCTTAGTATCAATATATCACTGAAAGACAAAAATCTATGCTTTACACTTAACTGGAATCGCTAAGTAGTTTCTAAGATGGAAAACAGACTCAGGAAATCTACTTTCTCATGTATACTCTCCTCACACGCAATAAATAGTGTTTTCATTGTACCACAGATAGCAAAGAAGACTTTTCCCTTATTTCCTCTGTACTATAAAGAGATACCTCAGCTACATCAATTAATACTATGGCAGTTTTCACATAAATCGTGTAGATATCCTATTCCAGGAAATCAGGAAATAAACCACATACAAAAATTCCTGTTTAGCACTGCTGGAAATGAAGATGGGAATTCAAGCTTTTTTTTTGAACTTGTTTTAGAGTATGCCAGTATAGTAACATGCATTATCAATGCACTTACCTTCAATCCGACATCAACACAACCACTTACTTATTTTACACTAGAATTTTAAAACAAAATATGTATCAAAAGTATTAGTATTTCCATTTGTGAAAAATCATGGGTGGTCCAAGAACATAGGTAAATGAACACACTAAAGAATGTTTAAAAATTATATTCTCAAAAGTGTGCATTTGAAGTTTTTAAAAAACAAACAAAAAAAAGATTGCCTTGTGTAAATAAGTATACTTTTTCTACAATTTAAAAAGGGGCAGGAGATGACTATCTATATCAAAATATCCTCATGCCTTTTCCAGAAATTAGTAAAGAGCAAGAAAAAGAAAAGTAACCCTAACTTTCACTTTTGGTACATATGGGAGATAAAGAAATTACAATCTGAATTGTTTTCTAAGTTGGGTAAAGTATCCAAGACTATCTGTGGTACAATGAAAACACTATTTATTGTGTGTGAGAAGAGTATACATGAGAAAGTAGATTTTCTGAGTCTGTTTTCTATCTTAGAAACTACTTAGCGATTCCAGTTAAGTGTAAAGCAAAGATTTTTGTCTTTCAGTGATATCCACATTTATGCTGAGGGAATACTGTGGAAACCAAATGGATAAAAACTGGAGAAGCCTCAGTGGTAGAAGAATCCATGTACCATAATCAAGGCTTCTCTCTGGAAAAAGAACATATCATCCTGGGTGGGCTGGCAGCATTGACACCAAATATGTAAGTTTAATTAATAAATGCAAACGGCCAGGACCTATATGACAGAAAAATTTTAAATCTCAATTACATAAAACTAGCAAGAAAGCTAAAGTAAGTTCCAAAAAGCACAAATGGACAAAAATTATTCTCTGGCTATAATGCAATAGAACTAGGAATAACAAAAATATGACCTTTCCATGTGGACATTTTAGTAAAAAGACAACCTAAAATTGGAGGACTAATGGAAATATCAGAAGTGATGGGCTAAGCATAGCTTAGAGGAAAATGTATAGATTTCATTAAGCATGAAAAAAGATAAAAAATAATTAATTATTTAACAAAATAGAAGAGAATAATATAATAAACAGAAGAAACTGGTGCTATCAAATATTAGTGATAGAACTGCAAAATGCCACTACATATACTAAATGAGTTTAACACCAGAGCCACAAAAACACAAAGATTGAACACCACACTGCTAAACAACGAATATATCACAGAAGAAGTAAGAGGAGAAATTAAGAAATTCCTAGAAACAAATGAAAATAGTGACACAACATATGAAAACATCTGGGACACCCTGAAAGCAGTATTAAGAGGAAAATTCACAGTACTGAGTGCTCACATAAGAACAGAAAATCACCAAATAAATACCTAATGACACACCTCAAAGCCCTTGAAAAACAAAAACAGTCTAACTCCAAAGCCAGGAGAAGACAGGAAATTATTAAAATCAGAGAAATGGTGGAACTGGAGAACATTATGCTAAGTGAGGTTAGCCAGTCACACAAAGTAAAAAGTCAAATGTTCTCCCTAATACGCAGAAGCTAGGCAGAAATTGGGATATAGGAGGGACTCCAGACAAAAGAGGAGAAACCTCAGTGAATGAAGAAGGTGACCTAACTGCGGGAGATGGAAGAGGGGAAAAAGTAAATCCTCAATGGACATGATGTACAGACACAAACTTATCAAACTCAATCACTGTGCTGAGCATGAGAAGGAGAGGAAGGGAGTGGGGGAAATAGGGCAGGAACTGGGGGAGGGCTAAATGAGTACTGTGTGCATACATGCCTATACCACCTTGAACTTCATCAAGATGTATGATTACAATGCACCAATAAAATAAAATAATGAGAGATAAGTAGGGAAACAATGTAAAATAAACAAAATAAAAATAATACACCCCTGGAAGTAAATAGAGCTGTTAAGACTTTATTCTAAAACTTGGTCAATGCAAATGTAACCATTTATCCCATTTATCTCTACCTTTCCTCTACAAACTATTTCAGGATAACCAAATAGTTCTTATTAATTTAAAAATCCTGCTTAAAAGATATAGAGAAAATTATAGAAAACTCACTTTCAAGCCGAGTGTGGTGGCGCACGCTTGTAACCCCAGCATTTGGGAGGTTGAGACCGGAGGATCGAGGTTCGCGGCCAGCTTCAGCTACTTAGTGAGGCACTCCGCAACTTAGTGAGACCCTGTTTCAAAACAAAGAATAAAAAATAGGGCTGGAGGTGTAGCTTGGAGGTAGAAAACTCACTTTCTGTATCTCCTATTGCATTAATTGATTTAGGACATATTAATCAATGGATGAAAGTATTAGATGAAAGGTTGATGGGATACTTCATAATGGATACTCATATCACTCTATACCTCAGTATGATGTATAATTACAATGCACCAACAAAAATATATATATAAAAGAAGTCCTAAGGAGGAAAAGAGCCAAAACACAGAAAGTGGGTTTGGTTTTATTCTCCAACATGACTCCATTTCACTCCTTGAAATTTGAACTCCTGTTCAAATTTCTTAATGACTGTAGGATGGATGATGAGGATAGGATGGCACCCTTTGTAGGGTCCAAGAATTTAAGCTCTTTTTATTGTATCAGATTAGAGTTTTTATCAAGTTCTTGACTTTTTGGCTCTATTAACCATTATTAAGCCATTACCAAGGCCTCTGAGAATCTCACAATGAATTAAATAATAGAAATTAGCAAAGGATTTTAAGCCAGGTAGTTTGTAAATTAATGAGATTTCAGTTTTAGAATTATTACACCAAGAATAATGTAGGAGTAAGTTGAAATTAAATTTCAGTGGGTAGAATAGGAAGGTTGAGTGATAAGAGGTAAGAGAAAGAACAGACCTCTTTCCCAAATCTTGACGACAAAGAGTAAGAGGTAGGGCACAGCAATAGAAAGAAGTTGACATAAGGCAGGTGATAAATGATGGACTAAAGTCCTAATGGCAGTAACAGGAATATTTCTAGAAAATAAAGTACTAGTCTTAAATAAAATAAGACATATTAGTTGTTGAATTATATGAATTAAAAAATATGAAAAAGTAGACAAAGATACATAGTTATACAGATATAATAATGGAAAGGCCAAGTTTAGGAAGATTCAATTTCACAAATTCTTTCATGTGGTATTAGCAGCCTTAACTAAAGAGGGAAAGGTTGGCACAAGTGATGTATGCAACAGAGGAGAGAAGTGAGGAATGGGTTTACCAGAAAACAGTTGTGAAAATTGCTGAGAAGTGGAAAAGCACAGGCTACATAAAAATATAATGAAACCAAACTATGATTTGGTTCCTAGTAGAATTCAGATCACTCCGAGAGAATTGTTCATATCAGAAAAACAAAGGAGAAGGAAATATACTAACTTAAGTGACTAGTCACAACTCCCCATTTGATAGAGATGGAATATATTCCTTTCACATACACTAAATTTTTTATTTTCCTAATAGAAATTAAATAATGTATAGTAATTAAAGTATAAAATATAAAATACGTAAATTCAAGATGTGGACGTTTCTTAAATAGTAATAAATGAAAAAATGCAATAAGAATAAATAAATGCTTAAATGTTAAAATTCCATTGTTCTCACCAATTCGAGTGATTTTATTATGTGAAAGTTCAAGATTCAGAATATTAGTGCAGCCATCCAAACCATGAAGGGAAGTCAGTTGATTTTTATTAAGAAGAAGAACACAGAGATTTTCCAAATTTTCACAGCTGATAATCTCAATATGGTTTTCCTAAAGGAAGAACAAATGCATTAAGTTTTATTTCAATGATGTATTAATGAAATCTTTAAAGCATGCAAAAAGAGGGAGGATGAAATATGATCTCCAAATAAATTCAAGAATATTCTAGATTCATGAAACTTCTAAGATAATCATATAAGCTATTATATACCTAGATGAAAATATCAAGTACTCCAATAACTGATTTTCAATGTGTTACTATTCTTTTAAAATGTAGAAAATACAAAGGTGATATAATAATATTTCAAACAATCTAAATGCTCAGCACTGAATATTTTGTCATTCTTGCTTCTCTCATTTGGATCGGAGTGGCTATTATGGTTTACTAAGCCTTGTCTCACCATTATGTGGGTGTATATGAGGAGCTAGAACTTTTATCTTACTTTGTAGATTTCTGAGAGAACTACACATCAATAGATACACCTAGGAATTTCACCTGAGGAGCTCCATTTCCACCTGGATCTGGTTTAGATGAAATGATCCTATGCTTCAAGCCTGGATCTGATGCCATATTTGATGAGATGATGGAGTATTGGGGACACAAGTGTATTTTGCAGTAGGAAGAAAGTGAATATTAGGAGTCAGAAGGTAGACTGTGATAGAATGCTATTTTGGTAGCTCCAGTCAACCTTCAACCCAGTATTTACAAATCTACACATAAACTCATGGCTCACACAATAAAAACATTATCCAACATGATGCAAGCAGTTCTAGACACTTTGAAAAGAAGACCAAAATAACTCCAAGAGATTCCAAACTCCCAGATAACCCTGTTGGGCACCTATGTTAGTCAGCTTTTCATTTCTATGACCAAAATACCTCACAAACTTAGAATAGGAAAAGTTTATTTTGGCTTGTTTCAGAAGATTCAGCTCATCATTGGTTGGCTCCATTACTCTGGGCCTACGGAGAGGCAGAACACTATGGTGGAAATTGTGGCAGAAGAAAGCACCTCAGTTCATGGCAGCGGGGAAGTAGAAAGAGAAAGACAGGAAGGAGCCAGGGAGAAAGATAGTCCACAAAGCCACATCCCCAGTGACAGGCTTTTTCCAGTCAGGACCCACCTGCCTATAGTTCTTATCATCTCCAAGTAGTCATTAATCCACAGATGAGGTCAGAACCCTAATGATCCATTTTGTGCACCTCTGAACATTACTGCATTGTCTAACACACTGAGGGAGAGGGGCATTCCAGATTCAAACCATAACAGCACCAGACACACAAGAGAAGGGATTTGGAATATTCTTGACCTAACTTCCATGGGACTGCAATTACATAAGATCCAGTCAATACAACATGAAGCAGAGGACATATCCAGACAAGCCTGCCTTCAATTCACCGCCCACAGAATCATAAATGAGTAAGATGGCTGTTGTTTTATGCTAATTAGTAAGATAGTCATTTTTATGGAGCAAAATTGAAAGACAAAAAAATAACTATCACCTGCAAAAATGATATAATTTCAGGACATATAACCTAATCATCTCTTATTCTCACAAACTTAGACCCTTGATATCTTTATTTATTTATTTATTTATTTATTTATTTTTTTGCAGTACTAGGGATTGGACTCAGGGGCATTCTACCTCCGAGTTACACCCCCAGCCCTATTTTTTATTCTTTATTTTGAAACCGAGTCTCACTAAGTTGCGGAGTGCCTCACCAGGTAGCTGAGGCTGGCCGCGAACCCGGATCCTCCGGTCTCAGCCTCCCGAATGCTGGGATTACAAGCGTGCGCCACCACGCCCGGCTACCCTTGATATCTTTAGATGTTGAATTACATATAGATTATTTTAGTAACTGTTTCTTCAAAGTTATTTCTGAAATGTAAACATACATCCACTTTATATATTATCATAAGTAATACTAAAACAGAGGACATACCTGTGCATCAATGTACTTAAGTTTTTTGCAGTTACTCAGGCTATGCAAAGAAGTTAATCCACAACGTTGAAGAGACAGAAACTGAAGATTTATACACTCGGCCAATGTGGAGAGACTACAACCTGGCAAATCTTGAAATGTAATTGTTGTAACCTAAAGAGTGCGAGAAAATTGAGGTGAGTAATATTACTTAACAACACAATATAAGCTATCTTAGCCTTGTAAAATTTTTAGAAAATTTATTTAAGAAAACTAATACTATATGTTGAACCCACACTTATTAACAACTCAGTTTGAGTTAAGATATTTGATCTTTTTTGTTCCCCACCTGTAAAGACACAATGAAGCAATAGTATATGACCAATTACACTTCAAAAGTATGCAGCACGCATATGGTTGTGCATGCTTGTAATCCCAGTACCTGGGAGGCTGAGACAGGAGAATCATAGGTTCAGGCCGGTGGCCATTCTCAGTAACTTACTGATGTCCTCTGCAACTTAGTGAGACCCATTTTCAAAATACAGAATAGCCGGACGTAGTGGAGCATGCTTGTAATCCCAGTACTTGGGAGGCTGAGACTGGAGGATCCAGGTTCGCAGCTAGCCTCAGCTATTTAGTGAGGCCCTCTGCAACTTAGTGAGACCCTGTTTCAAAGTAAAGAATAAAAAATAGGGCTGGGGTGTAGCTCAGAGGTATAATGCCCCTGAATTCAATCCCCAATACTACAAAAAAAAAAAGAAAAAAATACAGAATAAAAAATAGGGCTGGGGGTGTAGCTCAGAGGTAGAGTGCCCCTGGGTTTAATCCCCAGTACTGAAAAAAAAAAAAAGTAAAATGCATAAAAGCAATAATATAATTGTTTACTAGTTCACTTCCTGATTTTTCACTAAATTCACTTTTTTTTTTTAATGTACTTGGCATCATTTTCAGAATTATACCATATATATTTTATGATCTCTCTTTGATAGTATCTTAGAAATCCCTGGATAGTAAAGTGAATGGGAGAATCATATGTTCATGAATATATAAAAAAGGACTTTATTCTTGGCTTTAAGTAGCCAAAACAATAAGTAATATTATTAAAAATGCAGGTAGAATTTCTTTCTTCATAATTATCTTAGGAATGTCTCAATTATTCATAATCTAAAACAATTTTGAAACAAATTACTTTTCATAATTTTCAGAAAAACATATTCATCCATGTATATGTGGCAATAACTTTTATGAGCTGTCTATTTCATTTGTATGAAATAAATGTAAGTTCTACGATTAGAAAAGTGGTTCTATAATAGAAAATGAATACAGTTTAGAATTGAGCATTTAAGAATTGAAAATTTGACAACTACAGTTATGTAGTAACAACTGTTATTCCACAATATAATTTATATTAATTCAACTGATTTAATAACATTCTACTTTCAACAAACCATAGAAGCACAATTAAATTCTAGCTATTTATGATGTAGCAATTTCTATAGTTTAATATCATTTCTGTACAGGAGTAGCAACTGGTATTCTTGTTAGCAGCATCAACTTTTGAATATAAGGAGTTTCAGAGTATTCCATTTTATCGAACATTTTAAAAAGTTCTTACAAGCGGGGTGTGATGGCGCATACTTGTAATCCCAGCATTCCGGAGGCTGAGACCGGAGGATCCAGGTTCGCGGCCAGCCTCAGCTACCTAGTGAGACTCAGTTTCAAAGTAAAGAATAAAAAATAGGGCTGGGGGTATAGCTCGGAGGTAGAATGCCCCTGAGTTCAATCCCCAGTACCCCCCCCCCAAAAAAAGTTCTTACAGCATAACAATGTATATTCTATCCCACCCTAGATTTTTCCAAACATATTATATAAAAATAAAATTATATGCTAATTATTTATTGATATATGCATGACAATAATCACAGACATAAAATACTTTGTGCTCCAAAAATTAGTCAAATAGAATTATAATCATACACTTCTGTAACTATATGTTCAGCTGAAAAAAAAAGCAATTGTAGTATAGTAGAGATTGGTTAAAGGTTTCTTAAATAAATTAATAAATTGCTCCACAGCATCAAAATCTAAATATACTTATATCTCACATGGTTTCTTTCCCTTTAAAATATATATAAAAATACTAGAAATTACTAGAGGAGAGCATTAGTACAACATTCCAACATATAGGCAAAGGTAGAACTTTCCTCAATAAGAATTATTGAGGAAATTAAAACAAGAGATAACAAACAGGATAGAATTAAACTAAAAAGTTTCTGCTCATTAAAAGACATCATGAGGTGTCTAAAGAGAGAGCCTACAGAATGGGGAAAGATCTTTTTCATCTTTCCTCTGATAGAGGATTAATATCTAGAATATGCAAATTACTTAAAAGACATAACACTAAAAAGACTAATAACTCAATCAAGAAAAGGGCAACTCAACAAAATAGACATTTCACAAAAGAAGAAATACAAATAGCCAATACATACATTTAAAAATGTTTAACAACAATAACAATCAAGGAGATGTAAATTAAACCTACAATGAAATTTCATCTCACCCCAATCAGAATGACAATCGTCAAGAAGTCAAACAACAATAAATGCTGGTGAGGATGTGGGGAAATAGGAACTCTTCTACACTGCTGGTGGGATTACAAATTAGTGCAGCAGCTATGGAGAAAACTGGGAATGGATTTATCATATGATCCAGCTATATCACTCTTAGGTATCTTTCCAAATGGACTAAAATCAGAATATTACAGTAATACATACATATCAATGTTTATAGCAGCACAATTCACAATAGCCAAATTATGGAAGCAACCTAGGTGTTTATCAATACATGAATGGATTACAAAATTATGGAATATACACACAGTGGAATTCTACTCATCAATAAAGAAGAACAAAATTATGTCATTTTCAAGAAAATGGGTGGACCTGTAGATTATGTTAAGTGATATTAGCCAGTCATAGAAAGTGAAGGGTCATACATTTTATCTTATATACACAAGCTAAGGAGTAATTGGGATATAAGAGGGACTTTAAAAAATGGAAGAGAAACTCCAATGGAATGAGGGAAGTGGAAGGGGGAGGGAAAGAGAAGGAGAATCAACGAAGGAAACACTTCCACTGACATTACATACATATGTGAGAATACCAAGGCTGATTTCAAAATCTTAAATGGGGAACAGGGGTGGGGAGAGAGCCAGGGGAAAGCTCACCAAGTGCTGTGTATGTCACCATCACTGTGAACTGCATTATGATGTGAGACTGTAATACACTAATAAAAGTATTAAAAAGAATATAAAAATACTTGAAACTTTTTATTTTCTGGCTGTTATGACTTAAAGATGAACTGTTTCACCTACAGAACCTGTAAATCATATATTGCATTTTAATAAAAGTTCACAAATAAATGTTTCATTTAATCTTCTTTATTTTCCCAAATATGCGTCAGTTCATTGTATATAAGATGACAAAAACAGCTATATTTTTAGAGATTTCACTCTCAATTATTCTCAAGTTTAACCTAAAAAGTCAATCATCTATAGTAAACTGTAATTAAAAAAGTAATGAAAGCATCAACTAGGTTTTATTTCCCAGGACATTTGTCTATTGCCCCAGTCTCTGATCTATTCAACAGGGAAAAGTGATATTGTTTTAAAAACCACCTGCAAAGAGAATGAGTCTTAGATATGATTAGTGGTAGAAATGAAATAGCTGGATAATAACAAGTAATGCATGTACCATACCAACAGCAGATCTTAATAATTTGCCCTGTATAAGAGAAATGAAGTATCTTGATCTAAAAGTTACTCAGGCTAAAATATAATAATGTCATAGTATCAAACAATATTTAAAAATCTTTAAACTTAGTATCTTTTTTTTGTGTGGTTGTTGTTATTTGCACCAAGTTACCATTTGTAACAAAATGCCTAGATAAATAAATAAATAAATAAATAAAACTAAATTAGTTTTTTTTAAAAGTGGGAAAAATTAAAACAGACTTGTTATCGGTAATCACTGCTCATTGGTATGGGTTTTCTTTTGGGATATTATTATATACAACGAGATAGCAGCTGGATTCATTTGTCCATTCATATATCCATCCTCTCACCCACAGTCAGGGAGTGAAAAACAATATTTGCTTGGCAATAGGTTAAAAAAATGTAGAAAACTTAAAACCTGATTCATGTCATAAAGCTGCAATGGAAGAGATTAATGTAAGCAAAATGGATCCACTACTGGGTAGAATTACAGAAAAATAAAATTTTCCCTTTAAAAAATTCTCTCCAGAGAAGTTTTCCAAAGATGGCAGTGGGTGATCAGGGTAAGGACAAAGATATGAAGCTAAGAAACTAGAAAATCAAAGTAAAACAGTGAGTCATGAGTTAGTAGCAGTGCTGAATGAGGAAACAAAGATAAGCAATCTGCCAAACAGAATTACTGCAGGAATTGTCTGGAAGCAAAAGCTGGTGTTTTATAATAATTTACCATTTATATCACAGATTCATATACATTTTCATCTTTATAATATATATTTTATGCTTCAAATAAAAATTAAAACTTTGATATTGTTTTGAGTAGTAGTAAGAGGATTACAAGGTCTTTTAGAACACAGCTACTCAAATTATGTCATGGACCTGTACAACAACATCCCTCAAGAGCATTGAAACATGCAGGACATTTATTCTATGAATCACCAGATCTATTGGATCAGAATCAACACTTTTTACAAATCCTTAGGTCATCTATATACATATTATATTTTCTAGGTCTTGATCTAAGAAGTAATAGAGAGTTCATCTTCATTTTATGAAAAATAACAAGAGTTCCAAAGAAGGAACAGAAAGTGGGCAGATGGATAAAGAGGAAAAAGGAGGTCACACATGCTTACTTTCTCAGTGTTTCTCTCATGGGGCCAGTCACCTACAAAAGGGAAGAGCACTACTCTTTCTCTAATGTCAATTTTACTTTTGAAACTAGTACATTTTAGACATGAGACTATAACTCATGCCATCTCCAGTAGATATTTGTGAGGGAAATACCTTTAAATGAAATAATTGCTAATGATAGCACATTGGAAAGCCCAAAACAACATCTCAGGTAAAGTACATAAAGAATGATTCTAAAGATAACATATCCCAAGGTCAGAAGGTATTCAGAGATTCTATATGTAGCTCTGTAGAGTGGATGAATATGGCAAATAAATTGCCTAAGAAATAGAAAGCACTTCAGAGTATATGTTCTAGTTCTTATTTCTTACATTGCTTATATTGCTCTTTCATGTCCCAGATGTCTTAGACAACAGTATTTTAGCATGTTTTCAAAGAATATCCTGAAATCTTATTTCCAGAAATTAGCAAGATCTATAATAGCATATTTATCTGTGAATTTGTTTAAACTCCATAGGGAAAAGGTTAGATTTTTTCATTTTTGTCCAATATTCTACCAATAAATATTAATCAAACATCTTAAACAAATGAATATTGTCTGAGAAAATGAATAAAATAATGCACATTTATTAATATGATTACTTTGCTAGGTATCTGTCTATATAAAGAAAATAACTGAATACATTTGACTAAGGGCTTATCTAAATATATGTACTTTAATAATAAATCCTTTCTAGTTTTGCACTATTTAAAATATTATTTCCTAATTTTCTACACATCTGTTAGTTTCTATGTCTTAATCTCAGTTGAAATTATGGTCTTCATAACCTCAGAAAACCAGTAGTATTTGATGACAACAATTTTAAGTTTAGGGAATATTTATGTATAATATATGACTAAATTTTTATGTACCACATTTATATATAGTAAATGACTAAATAGTTATATTTCTTCTATAGTTTCTATTTCTATATTAATAGTTATATTCCTCTATAGAGGAATTTTAGGTTCTTCTTTCATGTAGTGTTTCTTTTACAGCCAGTGGTCATATGCAGAGAAATCCACTTCATTCTGAAAGCAGCCACTAGGTGGGGTGGTGGCCCAAGTCTAAAGAATTTCATACTTTAAATCCAACTCTAAACTTCCAGATGTTTCCACCCTTAATAGGCTTAATAGTAGCTATAAGGCCATTTAATATGGATTTCAAAATATTAAAATACATATATCAAAACTGTAAGTTGAAATTTTTAAAAATACATCCCTTCTGAAACGGGGCAACATTTCATTGGTAATTTATAAAGAGACAGAATTCTTGCATAAAAATATTTCTTCCATTAAAATTTTAAAGTTATATTTGAAAGAACTAATTTTAATTAAATATGAAAAAGTATTATAAAATTATAAATACCTGCTGTAAAGTCTTCCAAGGGCCACACTGAAGAATTTCCACTGTATTCAAAGGGGGCATCATATTGGCTGGGCATTTCACAGGTCTCTTTCTTTTAAAAATTTTCTTTTGTTGATTTTGCTTTAAAATTTTAAACCAAGATTTAAATGATTTTATCCAGGCTAGTCTCTTTTCTTCAATAGAAGATGAAAGTGTTGACTCCGGTATAGAGCAGGTCATGAGACTTTCATATTTGGGCCTATTTTCATGATATTCTTCCGGAATTTCAATAATTTCAGACTTAAGAGAGCTTACTTCTCTAGTAACCAAGGAGCTTTTTGCATTTTGGACACATAAATCTTCACCCTTAGAAGCAAGTCTATCTTCAATATAATCTTGTTTGTTTCCATTGTCATCTATATTTACTGTGGCATCAGTGATATTAAAAACCACAATGTCACTATTCAGAGAATTGTCTTTTGGACTTTCCTCAATTTTTTTGGATTTTAAATCAATTTCTTCCTGTAGTAATGCATTTCTCCCCATAACTTCACAACTTTCTGATTTTAGTGATCGTTTTTGTTTCATTGAAATAATTGAAGTATTATTCTCTTCATACAACCCATTCGGTTCAGGTATTTCTTCTTTTTCTACTTTTTGTACCATTTTTTGTTCATTATCTTTGATTATTTCCTGTGCTTCATTGGTTTTCATGTCATTCATTTCTTGATTTTGCCCTAATGCTATTTGAGTTTCCTGTTCCATATTCTTTATGGTATGTTCCACACTTTTCTGTTTTTGTGTTTGAGACTTTAGTTCTTGTAGCTGAAACTGTTCATTCATATTTTCTTTTAGATCTAAGTTTTCCAATTCAATGTCTTTATCTATATGTTCAAATTTCATTTCTTGCCTAATCAATTTTTCAGGACATTGATTTTCTGATAGGTTTACACAATTTTCTTCCATTTTTAATTCGGCCAAAATCATCTGATTTGATTTTACTTCTCTTGATTCTTCCAAATCAAGCTGTCTACCTACATTTTCTCTTTTACTTACTTCCTTAACTAGCCAAAGAGGAACATTTTCTTGCTTCTTTGAATTCTCGTCCATTAATTCTTTGGCTATCTCCCCCTTATTCTTGGACATATTTTCAACAGTTAAATGTTTGGCATTATATACTCCCTTCTTTAACATACTACTTATTATTAGCTGTTGGCCTGCATCTTCTCTTAGTTTAAATGTATCCTTGTATCGTAGTTTCTCTCTTTCTTGTTTCAGGATGTTCTTTTTTTCTTCATATTCCTTTTCTCTCCTTTTTCTTTCCTCTTGCTTCTGCTTTTTTATTTCGTCTTCTATCCTTTGTTCATCCTCTAGTCTTTTTCGTTTTTCTTCCTCCTTCTGTCGTATTTTTGCTTCCTTTTCTTTCCACTCTTGTGCTTTCCTTTTCTTATTTTCTACTTGTTCTCTTATAATTGGACCATACTTTCGGTAGGTTATGAATGCTTTATATTTAGCTTGAATTTTTATAGCTGCATTATGCTGTAGTTTTAACAAACGCATTTTTTCTTTTGCCTGGAGGTCTTCAAATCTTATTCTTTCCTCTTCCAGTTGTAAATGCAGGTTTTTCATAAATTCCTAAAATAAAGCAAGATAAGTAACAATTCATATAAATTAAATGTTTGATTTTATTCAAATAAAATCTAAAATTATAGATTAAAAACAAATACTAAAATTGAAGTCATAATGAAATTACTATCAAATGCACTCAGAGGAACTAAAGTCATTATTTTTAAAGGGCATTAATTTTTAAATATTTAGAAGATTGGATCACATTAGTAAGTTGAAACTTTAATATTATGAGTATACTAAACCACCTAATGAAACACTAAACCACCTAGGGATAAACTGAGGAATTCTTTGAAGATAGAAAGTATATGAAATCAGGAAAAAATCCAGAGGAACCACAAACCAAAGTTCATGTAGGAGAAAAGGACCTCAAATTTTCTGAGATGGGAGTTGAGATAAAGAAGACTCAGAGCTAGCACTGAACTACAGAAGTATAGAATTACTTTGTGAGCCACAGTATACCAAAAAGACCAGGCAGTCTATGCAAGTAAGTAATATAAAGAACTAGCCTATTCACAAGTCTTACCCCTTCTCAATACTGAAGAAAGTTGATAAATACATAAAATACGATGAAGATGTGATTGTCATTAGAATTCTAAAACAAAAGTAAACAGATCAACACTATTCAGCAAATACTTAAGGGAAACTAACACAAAGTATGTGAGACAATACATTGAATAAGCAGAAGCAAGAGCCAATTCCTTAGAAAAGAAGTACTAAACCAGGTGTTCTAGTGAATGCCTGTAATCCCAGTATTTGGGAAGCTAAGACAAGAGGATCACTGGTTCAAGGACAGCCTCAGCAACTTAGCTAGGCCCTCAGCAATTTAGCGGGACCCTATTTAGAAATAACAAATAAAAAGGGCTGGCATGTAACTCAGCAGTAGAATGCCCCTGGACTCGATTGCCAATACTATGGAAGAAAGAATGAGAGAGAAGGAGAAAAAGAGAGAGAGAAGAAAAGAAGTACTAGACAAAACCTTAAACAAAGATATTTTTCAGGAAAAAGTGATTAAATAAGAATTACCTCATATCAACATAAAATGCAAGTATTTTAATTAAAAAAATGATTCACTCAAAAAATCCAAATAGAAAAATCAACGAAGATATGAAATAAATGAGAGACAGGTGAAAAAAAATCAACACAGAAACTCCAATATAAGGTCAGACAGAGTTTCAGAATGAAGAAATGAGAAAAACTCAAGGGAAAAAAAATAGAAAAATATATTCCTAACAGCAACAACAACAGCAAAAAAGCCATAGTACATCTGAGTTAATACTCTCTCACACATATAACAAACCCACAAAACAAAATTGCATAGATGCTAGCAATATTTCAGTACTCACAGCAATGAAAGCAGGGATTATTTTCTGTTTTATACACTGTTGTAATCACTTACAAAAATGAAACTGTGCAGATGAATATATAAAGTGAAAATCCTAAAGCCTCAAAGGAATGTTAAGGAATGCACATCAGATTTGCAATTAGTAAAAAATAAATAAATATGCAATGGAGTTTCATCATTAAATTATTGAAGGTAAATAGCAATAAATCTGAATTATATAACCAAATAAATTTATCATTCAGTTTCTAAAGCAAAATAAAAACATTTTCAGTTGTGTAGAGATTGAAAAAATTAACCATTCAAAAAAAATTTTTTGACAACTATTTAATATATGCTCTAGGAAATGTAAAATGAGTCCAGAAATCAGAGAAAGGTTCAGAATTCAAAAGAATGCTTATAAGAAAAAAAAACTGTTAATACTTAAATTGTTGGTTCCATTGTCTCATTCCTTCCATCATTTTACAAGCAGAGTCAGCTATTAGTTTGATTTTGCTCCTTTTTTGGTTATGTGTCTTTTTCCTCTGAATGCGTCTATGACTATTTTTTCCTGTCTTGAATTTCAGTGGTTATACTATTATATTACCAAGTATGACTTCCTTTGTACCTATCTTATTTAGGATCATTATTCATCTCTGAAAGTTTAGTTTGATTAAAAAAAAAAAACAATTTGCACCCTTTTCAAACATTATCTCTTTAATCATTACTTTTGCTCCATTCTATCTTTTCCTTTCAAGATTACTATCACACAAATTGTATATCTCTCTATTCAGCATCACATATTTCATATTCTCTTTCCTGTTTTTCCTATTTTTATCCTCTCTGTGAATTAATTTGTATATTTTCTACTGAACTTTCTTCTACTTAACTAACACTCTCATTTGCTATGCTCGATATGATGTAAAACTCATCCATAAGTTTTTAATTTTATGTTGAACTTTTATTTGTATACATATTTTATAACTATATTTCAATATATCTATAATGTCAGAGGCTTTAAACTTTGGAAAGGTACAGAAAGATTGAGATTTTTCTGATGTACATTACAGGTACATTTTAATATTTCACAATTTTTTCTCTAACTTTTTTACACTGTAACATTTAAAACTAAGAATTTTTTTTTTTCAGTATTGGGGATTGAACTCAGGGGCATTCGACCTCCGAGCTATATCCCCACCCTATTTTTTATTCTTTACTTTGAAACAGGGTCTCCCTCAGTTGTGGAGAGCCTCACTAGGTAGTGAGGCTGGCGGCGAACCCGGATCCTCTGGTCTCACCCTCCCAAATGCTGAGATTACAAGTGTGCACCACCATGCCCAGTTTTAAAACTAAGAATTTTTTCAGGAGAAGTTATTCAAATCACAAATTACATTCACAAGAAAAATTATAACTATCTCATAGTAAGTCAATTTAACATCAATCATATCAGGATCATATATTTTGTAAAAAAAAAAAATGTGAATTTTCCTCAGAAATATACTATGAATCAATTTTAAATATAAATGTTTATAATTTCAAAAGAACAACTTAAGTAAATTTAAATGGGTACATAGAAGTAATTTTTTAATTAAATTGCTTAGAAAAAAAGACACTAGTGTGACCATCATGAATAAATGCAGCGTTTTAGAAACTGTTTTTATACTTCTACTTTACAGAATATTCTAAAATTTTCAAGCACATTTCCTTTTAATAGGCTATTTTTAAACTCTAGAAGGTACATTTGGTACTTCATTATATATTATAGTTTTCTTTTCATAACTCCTTATTTGTTTAACTGTTTTATTACTGAATGACAATTATAGGTATCTTAATGACTTCATTAAGTCTAATGTTTAGATTACATGGAGGTAGAGTATTCTCTTTTTTACTCTTGTTATTCAACCTGTTTTTACATGCCTAATGTTTAATTTAAATATCTATAGTGGAAACTACTTCACAAAATTATAAATACAGAAAACATTTGAGGTAATAATGTTTAGCTAGAAACAGAATTATAGAAGAGTTTACCTACTTAATATTTTTAAGCCCTTAAAATAATTGTATATAAAATCTGTGAAACTAAAACTAAAACTAATACATTTATTATCTTCAAAATCTTAAATTCAAATGAGTTACTTAACACACTCAGTTAATTGTTTAAAAAACATAGTGTATTTGATGAAGGAAGCACTTTAATAGCCATGATGTACATACACAAAATTACCAATGCTAATTTCAATATTGTGCTCTGGGAAGGTGAGGGAGTGGGAAGGGAGTTGGGGGAAGGCTTATCTACTGAGTGAGTGCTGTGTGCATGTGTGCATGTGTGTCTCCATCACTTCTAACTTCATCAAGATACATGATCACAATATGTCGTCAAAAGTAAGCAAAAAGGAAACACAGTAACCCTTCATAACAATCTTTAAATATAATAAAATGTTCATAATAGTATCTTTCCTTAAACCTAAAAAGACATTTTAGAATTTAAATCCTATAAAGACACACTCACTGAACTAATTTTTATTCTCAGGACATTCTATTCCAGGGATAATTTCTGATGATTAATAAATTTTTAAAGCAATAATAAATTAAATTCTATACTAGCTAAGCAATATTATCTTAAAATACTTATTTCAAGCATAATAATTATTTCAGATGGAGAAAGAATAATATATTGATTACAAACAACAGATACCTCATGCTGTTTACATTTCTCTTCCCACATTTTCTCTTCTTCATAGAGTTCATCATTGATCTTGTCCTGTTCTTGCTGAACATATAAAAATTATGAAATAATATTATATTCAAATATCAAAGAATATTATATTCATTACATATGATCCTCACAACATGTATGTACACACAATAATTAGCAATGATAACACACCCAGTAATAATTAGTTATTAGTACTGGGATAAAGACTTTAAACTTAAATCTAGTATCAAATTAAAGTATCATACATGTGATACCCCACTCTGAGGACATAAATATGTTTACAACCTTGGAAAGTTATTTTGTTTATTTGAATATTTTCTCACATAATGAAATATGTTTCCTAGAAACATTTTTGAGCATTAAAAAATTACAAATAATAATGTAAAATGGGTTTTATATTTGTTTCTCAACAGCATACCATTTAACTTACATAATAAATCAGTTCAATAAGTAATGGTTTTCTTTCAGAAAGTTTTTATTAGCACATATTTAGTTAAAACTCTGCAGAATGAACAAAAAAATCAGTATAAAACAGCCCCCATTGGCAAAGTTGCCTTTACTATAGTACTATGCATTATCTCATCAGAATTAGTTCATTACAAGAGAAGAACTTCAAAGGGTCACAGTAGATATAAGTATTATAATTAGAGGATCATAAAAAGTTTCATGCAGAATATTACTATACTTCAAATGGATAGGTTCTCAAGAGGTGAAGCAAACATTTTCAACATCTATTAAGCATTTTGAATTAGGAAAATGATTACAGCTCTATATTTAGAAAAGTCTTACATTTATACCAGAATTTGGGAAAGTAAGTCAGGAAAACACTAAGATCAATGAGAAAAAAAATTAGAGATGTGAGAATCAATAAGGGTATTTTGTAGATACAGTGGAAGGATAAGAATTGATGTGAACAAAATGTAAATATTAAACTTCTACAAATTACTAATTGAATAGATATAAAAAGTGGGAAAAATTCTTTGAACATTATCTCATAAAAGCTATGGGGCCTTTCAATAGGATTTAAGCAGGGAAATAACATTTAAAAAATAAATAACTTGCCGGGCGTAGTGGCGCACACTTGTAATCCCAGCATTTGGGAGGCTGACACCGGAGGATCCAGGTTCATGGCCAGCCTCAGCTACTTAGTGAGGCTCTCCGCAACTTAGTGAGACCCTTTTTCAATATAAAAAATAGGGGTGGGGATATATCTCAGAGGTAGAATGCCCCTGATTCTAATCCCCAGTAACACAAAAATAAATAAATAAATAAATAATCCTCTGACAATACTGTGCATAAGACCAAAGGTAAGGATATTACTTATAAAGCACAGTAAATATTTTAAGTTAGACACTACAAAAGTTTGAAGTACATGAAAGTAGCAATAAGATGTATAAACGGGAAGAAAATGATACAACTATTAGAGGGAAGAAAGCAATAAAAAGTAGGTAAAAATAAAAAATATGGTTCACTGTTTTTGTTCATTAGCTTATGCTAATGGTAATACTTCTGCTTATCAAAATTAAAAATACCAGAGGAGGAGCACAATTGAGAGGGAAAAAAGGATAACACATTCAGTTTTAGATACAAAAAGTGTAGGGAAGTCATTTGGCCCACTTTATTTTGTTATAGAGATTTGGTTCTTAACAGTCCTAGCTACAGATAAGATGATCAAAAAAGTATATGGAGTAATAAAACAAATCATCAAAGAAAGGTATCCTTGGTAGTACCAGATGCAAAGACAGAGAGAGAAAAAGAAGTCTACAATGAGCATGAAGAAGGAACAGCCAAACACGTAAAAAGAGACTCAAGACAGTGCAATCTGATAGAAGTCAAGGGGAAGGTAAACGGTCAAAAAAATCAAAAATTTTTTGACATAAAATGTTTCAGAGGCTTAATTAAGAACCAAGAAAGCACCTATGAATATAGTGTTTAGAGACCACAAATTATCTTTCTCAAATGCAGTCTCACTCAGTGGAGTGACTATGAAAGAAACCTAGCAGGTTTAGGATTAGCTAAGAACTGAGAAAATGGATATAACAAAAATAAGTATTTTTAAGAAGTTTGTCTATCATAAGTAAAGCTAAAGTGAGATATAACAAAGGTGACCTCATGATTTTCCTTTTTTTTTTATGATGAGAGAAAATTGAGTGTGTTGATAAAAAAAAAGCAAAAAGAAGTAAATTGATAAAGGTTTTTCAGTGTATAGAAAAAAACAAGGGTAAGTTCAAAATGAAAAAAAACAAGGGAGAAAAAGCTAACCTTTGGCAGAAGAAAAAAAAAACTTTCTTATTGAGAAGAGGCAAAGAAAAAAAGGATGAGCACAGAAGTTAATGCTAACTAGATATGATCTTAGAAATAGAGCAGAAGTGCCTCCTGCTCTGGGACTCAGAAGATCTCCGCTTACCTTTTTTCCCCAGTCCCTTGTTTCCCTGAATAAATACCTGCCTTTTGTCAAAAAAAAAAAAAAAAAAGAAAAAAGAAAAAGAGCGGAAGTCCATAATTGATGCAACAAATTTAATGTGACATTTGCTAATAATGTAGAGGGAGGAGTTGGTGAAATTCCTAAGAGATTTGTGATAGCTGTTTTTGTGAATAGAAGAAAAAGCTAACAAAAGACACAGAAAGGAAGTAAATTATATATTTAGAACCCATCATAAAATTGAGAAATAGTAAAATGGGAAAACTTTAAAGCTCCAAGGCATAATAAAGTGTATATTTTAGAATTCATTAAGTCCACTAATGTCACATTTTCTTAAATTGTAATTTTATGATAATTTGTATGACAAATACAAATTAGTTTCAAAACTAAGTTATAATCCTTTGACAATAGAGATTTCTTTTTATTAATAATAATCCCATGCGTTTTAATGAGTGCCAGATGATAATGAAGACTTCACACTAAATCTACCATAACTCTCCAGTGTGACTTTTTTTCATGCTGGTAAAGGGAACAGGATTTATTGAAGTCTTTTCCACCTTCCTTATATATGCTGTGAACTTTTGCAAGTCTGAAGGAAACTGGGAAAATGGAATGCTTTCTCACCTTGTTAATAGTCATACTTTCTTTCTACTGTGAGCTCTTTCATGTACTTTAAGGTCTCTTAAACAAATAAAGGCTTTCTCACATTGATTACATTCATAGGGCTTCTCTCCAGAGTGAATTCTTTTGTGTATTTCAAGGGAACTGGAAGACCTAAAGGCTTTCCCACATTGTTTACATTTCTCTGCAGAATGAATTTCTTCATGTCTTCTCAAGGAACTGGAATAAGAAAAAGCTTTCCCGCACTGCTTGCATGTATACAATTTCTCTCTACTGTGAACCTGTTCATGTCTTTGACAGTTACTCATGGAATGAAAGGCTTTTCCACACTGCTTACATACATAAGGTCTCTCTCCACTGTGAACTCGTTCATGTCTTTGATAGTGACTCAAGCAATGGAAGTCTTTTCCACATTGCTTACATAGATAAATAAAGTTTCTGTCCACAGTGAATTGGTTCATGCCTTTGACACTTACTCAAGCAATGAAAGCTTTTTACACCTTGCTTACATAGATAAGGTTTCTCTCTAGTGTGAGTTCTTTCATGTGCTTGAAAATGACTTGAACACAAGAAGGCTTTCTCACATAGCTTGCACTCAAAAGGTTTCTCTCCACTGTGAATTCTTGCAGGTATGGTAAGAGAATTGCGAAAATTGAAGGTTTTCCCACATTGCTTACACTCATAGAGTTTCTTTCCAGTGTGCCTCTTTCATGTACTTGATAAGAACTAGAAGTACTAAAGGCTTCCCCACATTGCTTACACTCATAGAGTTTCTCTCCACAGTGAGTCTTTGCATGGTACTAAAAGGAACTACAAAAAGTGAAGGTTTTACCACATTGCTTGCATAGACAGGGTTTCTCTCCATTATGAATTCTTCTGTGTTTTTAAGGCATTGTGAGAATGGAAACATTTCCCACAATCCTTGCATGAAAAGGGTTTCTCTCCACTGTGAATTCTTTCATGTATTTTAAGGTAACTGGAAGAGTTAAAGGGTTTCCCACATTGTTTACATATACAGGGTTTCCATTCACTGTGAATCCTATTATGAAATCAAAGGGATCTGGAATCAGTGAAGGCTTTATCACATAGCTTACATACAAAGGATTTCTCTCCAGTGTGAATTCTTTCATGTGTGTACAGACCACCAGAACTAGTAAAGCTTTTCCCACAATGTGTACACATAAATGGCTTCTCTCTGGTGTGAATTCTTTCACAATCTTGACAGGCACCAGTATTAGGGAAGGTTTTCCCACAGTACTTACACATATAGCGTTTTCTCTGAGGGTGCATCCTTTCATTGATTTCAATAGGAATACAGCCTCTAGAGGCTTCATCACATTGTTTACTGTCATAAGCTCTTTCTCCAGTATGAATCATTTCATGCTTTTGAAAACAATGAGTATAACAGATGGTTTTCTCACATTCCTTATGATTACACAGCCCTTCAATGTTTTTTTGATGCTTGTACAGTGTGTGGCCAATGTGACCTTTCAGGGGCACATTTAGGGATGAATGATCAGGAAGGGATTCTCGACACACTGGGTTTTCATGGCCAATTCCTCCTGGAGGTTTTCTCTTTAAAACACACTGTGGAGTTTGGTTGTCAATTTCTCCACACCAACTATATTCTTTACATTCATAGGGTCTCGCTACTGCTTGACTTCATTTTGCAGCTTCGGGAGCCCGCGTCCTCCCTGAGGCTCCTGTGGTCGGTGAAGGTGACAGCCACCGAGCCTGGGCCCAACAATAGGGATTTCTTTGGTATCGTATAATCACATAGTTAAATGCAGTGCCCATGAAATAGGTAGTAAATTTTGGTTATAAAAAAAAATAATAACAATTTAGCTGAAGAGGATCTAAAAATCAGATATTTTCTAAATCTAAAAATTCTACTAACAGGTAATAGCAATAATGCACCTCAGCACAAGCTAGCAAACACTGCTCCAATGAGCCACATTATATTCAATTCTTTTCTGGAATTTTAAAAAGTAGTCTCTGATTTTGGAAATCATTTATTCTGGTCTGTTTGAAGGAAAATATATGTGAAAAAAGATACATAGTCATTGTTTACTATTAGAAAAAAGCATGGCAAGAGGCAGGCATGGTGGTGCAAGCTTGTAATCCCAGCATTTGGGAGACTGAAACCAGAGGATCTGGGTTGGCAGCCAGCCTCAGCCTACCTAGTGAGGCACTCCACAACTTAGTGAGACCCTGTATCAAAATAAAGAATAAAAAATAGGGCTGGGGGTGTAGCTCGGAGGTAGAATGCCCCTGAGTTCAATCCCCAGCACTGCAAAAAAAAAAAAAAAAGAAAGAAAAAAGCATGGCAATACTGCCTTTATAATATCTTAAAACTGCTTTTAATTTCTTCTATATAATCAAGAAGTAAAATGTACTTGCCCCTACTATGGCCTGACTGTGCTGAACTCAGAAAGTTTGGACACATACAAAAACATCATATATTTTAGGGGGTCCCCAAATCCAAAGCAGTATCTGAAATTTCACTAAAGTTTACGAAAATTGTCACAGAGTCCATATTAAGTACTTAATAATCAATTCCTCCCATTATCATTAGGAATTAAAAAACTACAGAGTCAATCCATTCTATAATCCAAACATGAATACTCTTCAGAGGTAGCTACAGTGATTTAAAAAAATGTGTGAAAAGAAATCATACCTTCTAAAAAAAAAAAAAAACATACCTTCTGAATGCTCTCTAATTTTTTCTTTTCAACTTCAAATTGTTTCAGCCAACAGTGTCTCTTTTCTTCTTCTTCTTGAAATTGCTTTTCTTCTCTATCCCTCTGAGCTCTGAGAGTTTCTTTCTCTTTGTCTTCTAGTTCTTTCTGTTTGTCTTGCCAGGCTTCAAAAGACTGTCTACATCTTTCTTCCACTTCAAAGTATCCAAAATTTATATCAGCATCTTCTGCATTCATGAAAAGAAATAGCATTATTCTCAAGATGAAACCTGTCAAAAGTAACCAAATTTAGACTATAAAAATAATTTTGAAATGAATAATGTCCAACTATTAGCAAAGAAGAAGTGATAATATACAAAAAGAAAATTCATTCTTGAATATATATGGAAATTCCCTGCAGTCAATAAAGAAGTCCAATAATATGCTTAAGATATTCCATGAAACTCAGTATAGAAATATGTCTATGTGTCTATGTATGTGGGTGTGTGAGTGCAGTTGAGGGATAGATAAATGACAAGGTAAAGAGATACTTAACAAATGCAAGGGTAGTTAGATAAAATTGAAGTCAGCAATACATGTTGAAAATTTTTGAATATGCTTAAATCAAGCTAATTTAGAATGCATAAAGAAACTATGAGAGATTGTAATTAAATAAGTACAATAAAGGCATAATAATTTTCAAACATCGTAACTGTTTTTGTAAATGTCAAAAGAAAGAAAACTACCCAATATTTTTCAGATTACATTGCTCAATCATACAAAAATATCATTGCCCAGTTTAGTCCACCTGGTAAAACATGTTCATCCACAGGCAAGTTACAAAGATCAGCCTCAGGAACCAAATCAGTACTGCCACCATGGGTTTTACTTCTCATAAATTCTTCTTTTTCTATTTCAGATAATATCTAAGAGATTAAAAAAGTACTGATGCTTAATGAAAACTAAAATAGAGTAAAACTATGATTTTAATACTATGTTAAATATACAACTAGATTTTTATTTATTTTAAACTCAAATACATTGACTCTGATTTTCCTTATGAATAAATGTTTTTCCATGCTGACTATATTTTACACTCTTACTATTTTTCCAAACTCTAATCAGTCTTTAATTTTAGCCAACAATATTCAGTCGATCAGCTTGATAGTAATTTCAAAATGTTTCTACTAATGATTGTCTCCCTCTAATGTATTTCCATCTTTCTTACTGGTAACATTGTTCATGTGTACAAATTATTAACATATTCAAGATGGCAAAAAGTAGAACTATTCTCTACTTCAAACTGAATTCTTCATAAATCATAATTTTTATTTATACTTTTCCATAATTATATTTTCACTATACCTATTGCAAAGATATAGGATATTTATTCCAATGAAGGAAAAGCAAGATAATTCAAAATTAATATTCTAAATTTGAGTCCTACAGTGAATCTGTAGAAGATACTTTCTCTTAAGTACATTTGTGAGTTTCATCTAATAAATACTAGATTCATTTTTACTCTTACTTTTAAGAATTATTTTTAAAACCGTTTTTTAAAACTAATAAAATGTTTTCTGCATTGAAAATTTCTATGCAGTATTTAAGGTATCCACTCACACATAGTAAATTCCCAAGACAGGTAATAAACACTAGAGCATATTCATTGTTTTGTTTTGTTTTTTTTTAGAAACTTGATTGCTCAAATCACCATTTTTTTTTTAATTTTTTATTTCTTTTTTAAATTTTTTAGCATGGAATTTTATACATTTCTTGGGTACAACAGGGTTAATTACACATTTTTGTTGGGTACAAACTAGTACAGGTAAAGACATCCATGCACATATTTCTCATTAACCCTTCCCCAATTTTTAATGTCCTTAAAGATAGGAGTTTGTGTGGCTTTATATGATTTACTAGAGGAAACCATAAAAAAAAGATTTGATTAAAGTAATCAAATTTTTTAAAATCAGTAAACTTAAAATCAATGAATTATCAGCTATGTAAGAGAAAAAGATAAATTTCTAACTGCATTATTGAGTATATTATGCCAAACGTTGAAGACATACCTCCATTAGCTGCTTTGGATTTTCTGTGGATTCAGCTGATAATCCTATTCTTAAATGCATATGACTATTGGAAACTGCTCCATAACTACAACCTAGAAAAGGGGAAAAAATGTAATTTGAAATATTAGCATATGACATGCCAAAATTAGAAACCCTCTCATTATCCTTTAATCTAAATTTCTATCAGAGTACTTTTTTGATCAGTAATACTAACTCAATAAAATAAAAAATAATAATAAAGAAATGTTATCATTTTTTGTGGTACTGGATATTGAATCCAGGATGATTATACCTCTGAGCTATGCCCCCAGCCCTAGTTAGTTAGTTAATTAGTTAGTTATTAACAAATTAATTAATTCACTCATTTACTGTGGTACTGAGGATTGAACCTATAGCAGAATCTAGTGGACACTAGTGGCTCCATAGTCCTGTCACAAAAATAGCTGCTCCAGGCAACTCCCAAAAAATTATCTTCTCACACAAAAATGACTCAGAGTCAGATACAATAATTTGGAGAAAATTTTATTTAGTAATTGTAACAATATGCAGGGAAGTTGGGGAGGAGTTAGCTGACAATTCTCCTGTCTTCCTGCAGCCAGTGCTTTTCTTTTATTGAGGGCTTAAACAAAGCAAACAGCAAGGAGGTCACAAGTTAAGTTTAGTGTTAGGCCAGTTTTAAGAAGAGGCAATCATGAGTTAGGTTTGAGGAGCAAGGTAAACATTTCAAGGAGAACAGGAAGTCATCAAAGTCTACCTTTCAGTCTCATCTGGTCCAAGGAAGTTTGTCTGTCTGCAGATAATCTCCACTCAGAATGTATTATGAATATGGCTAAGCTGGTCCAAAATGGTGACCTCACTGCATGGACTAAAATGGCCCCCAACATGAACCCAGGGGCATTCTGACTTTGTAGCTCAGCCTATATTTTTTGTATTTTAATGCTTTTATTGGTATGTTATAGTCTCACATCATAATGTAGTTCATAAATAATACATACTTGTACACAGCACTTGGTGAGTTTTCTCCTGGCTCCATCCCCACTTTCCCCATTCCCCACATGATATTGAGGTTGACATAGGTACTCTCACATACTACATGATGTCAAAGGAAGTGTTTCCTTCATTACTTCTTCCCCACCCCAGACCACCTCTCTTGCTCTATTGCTCCTCTAGGGTTTTCCTCCATCATCTAAAGTCCTTCTTATATCCTGATAATTCCATACCTCCCACATATGAGAGAAAATATATGACCTTTCATTTTCTGTGACTGGTTATTCTCACTTAACATAACATTCTCCAGGTCCATCAATTTTTCTGCAGATGACATGTTTTGTTGTTCTTTTTTGCTGAGTAGAATTCCATTGAATGTATTATCCCATAATACAATGACCCATTTATCTGTTGATGGACACCTGGGTTGGTTCCATAATTTCACTATTATGAATTGTACTGCTATAAGCATGGATATACATGTATTACTACAATATTCTGATTTCAGTCCCTTTGGCAAGATACCAAGGAGTGGTATAGCTGGAGCATATGGTGGCTGTATTCCCAGTTTACTGTGGAATCTCCACATTGATCTCTATAGTGCCCCAACACTATTTTTATTTTTCATTTTGAAATAGAGTCTCACTAACTAGCATACGGCCTCCCTAAATTCCTGAGGATGGCCTCAAACCTGTGATCCCCCTGTCTCAGTCCCTCAACTTTTGGGATTCAGGCATATGCCACCATGCTCACTGAAATGTGTTATTTTTATTTTACAAATAAAAGCAATACAGCTGTCAGGCGTGGTGGCGCACACTTGTAATCCCAGCATTTGGGAGGCTGAGACTGGAGGATCTGGGTTCGAGGCCAGTCTCAGCTACCTAGTGAGGCACTCCGCAACTTAGTAAGACCCGGTTTCAAAATAAAGAATAAAAAATAGGTCTGAGGGTATAGCTCGGAGGTAGAATGCCCCTGAGTTCAATCCCAGAACCACAAAAAAAATTTTTTTTAAATAAATAAATAAATAAATAAATAAATAAATAAATAAAAGCAATACAGCTGGGCATGGTGGCGCACGCTTGTAATCCCAGTGCTTGGGAGGCTAAGACTGGAGGATACGGGCTCAGGGCCAGCCTCAGTTACTTAGTGAGGCTCTCTGCAACTTAGGAAGACTCCGTTTCAAAATAAAGAATAAAAAATAGGAACTGGGGATATAGCTCGGAGGTAGAATGCCCCAGGGTTCAATCCCCAGTACCACAAAATAAAAATAAAAGCAATAACTTCTAAGACACTCTCTTTATTGTTTGTAATATTCTAGACTGAGATTTACTTTTTATGCATATAGAATCATGTTTTGCTTAATAGTGCAGTGATACCTTGATTAGAAGTCAACAAAGGTGGGAGGCTGAGACTGGAAGATCCGGGTTCGTGGCCAGCCTCAGCTACCTAGTGAGGCACTCCACAGCTTAGTGAGGCCCTGTTTCAAAATAAAGAATAAAACATAGGACTGGGGGTATAGCTTGGAGGTAGAATGTCCCTGAGTTCAATCCCCAGTACTGCAAAAAAAAAAAAAAGAAGTCAACAAAGGTAAAAAAGGAGGAAAATGGCGACTGAGGAAAACATCACATCTCAGTCATTCTGAAACTCGGAGCTCAATCGCTCTGAAGGCAGTTTCTTGGCAAGAGAAAAAAAGTAGTGAAAAAAAGAACAAAACAACAAAAAAATTGAACCATGGTGGTACAAAAGCTAGAAGACAGAACAGAAGACAGCAAAGTGCACGGAATGCCTCACCTGGGGAATGGCGCTGGTGGTGGCTGGCCATACCATCTTGGCCTGACCACGCCAAGGTTGCCAGCACTTTGGCCTCTAGAGACTCCCAGCAAAGAAGCTAATGACTTGATGTGAAGTAAGGAGCTACAGTTCATCAGTATTGTAAGCAGTCAGCACCTCGCTCCATACTCGACAGAGATCTGACTGCCTGGACACCCGGCCAGAACCTGCGACAATGGTGGCTCATCCCACCTGTCCCTCTAGAGATCCAGAGCAGCGCTTGACCAACCCTCCTATATATTTACTCTCTCTAATCTCTACTATATATTACCTTACTACACTCAAACTCTCATTCTACTCAATCTTAACCTCTACTTTACCCTATTCTTGCACCCATTACTCTGGCTCCTTCCCCTTCGCTCAACCTACATCTTGCCTACAACACAACTTTCCTTTGTGTATACCAACTGATGCCTCTAAATCCCTACTGCTGAGATTTGACCAGAGAGGTAAGCCACCAGAAAGGACTGCCAGACACTAAGGACAAATTAAGCACAACTGACAAAAGGAACCTGCCACCCACCCAAAAACAACAACAACAACAAAAAAACCCCCCCAAAAAACAAAAACTTACAGGGCAAAAACTGTTCTGCTTACACCTCTGAGTGGACTCCCTGTATCAGAGGTGACAGACAGGATCCTGGATCTTAACACCTAGAACCCATCAACATCACATTGCAGTCAGCAGAAGGAGCCCCAGAGTAACTGCAACCCAGTACTGATAATCTACAGGCAGAACAACAGTGGGGTGACAGTGGACACAGTTTTCAAGGTCGATATCAAAGCATGACAAATATGTAACAGAGAATACCCATTTAGTGGAGGCTACTTAATTGTGAGGCATACCTAGTGGTAAATATATACCTCCAGAATAAGATATTATAAAGACAAGGGAAATAGACAAAGGAAACCTACAGAGTGAGAGAAAGCTATCAAAAGCAACAAACATATAAACCTAAGAAACCAGAAATCATGAGAAGGAAGAATAACAAGGAAACAATGAGCTCCCGTAACCCCACAACAACAGAACCCACCAACACAGAATAGCAGAGATTATCAGAAGGACAATTCAGAACTTTAATAGCAGAAATGACACAGGATTTCTGAAAAGAATTCAGAGAGACCTGAAAGAAATGCAGGAAAAAATAAAGAATCTGACACCCTGAACAGGAATAAAAAAGAAGCCTTGAAGAAAGTGAAGGAAGCAATAAAACTCACTATTAGATGACCACTCCAAAAATGAACACATTGTATACAATTTAGGAAAAAAACAATTCAACAGCATGAATTGGACACTGAGGAGATCTGGGCCAATTATAAAAGAGCTAACCTAAGAATAATAGGCATAGAGGAGGAAATATAAGCTGAATCCAAAGAAATCAATAATCTTTTCAAAGAAGTACTATCAGACAATTTTCCAAACATAGGAAAAGAGGTCAACACACAGGTACAGGAAACATGTAAAACCCCCATTAGAAAAAATCAGAGAAAATTTTCAACCATAAGAAGACCTAGAGAAACCACATAAACACATAGAGACTGAACACCACATTACTGAATGAGGAATGGTAATAGAAGAATTAAGGGGAGAAATTAAGATGGTCATAGAAGAATTACGGGGAAAAATTAAGAAATTTCTAGCCAGGTGTGGTGATGTACTCTTGTAATCCCAGTACTTGGGAAACTGAGACAGGAGGCTCACAGGTTCATGGCCAGCCTCAGCTACCTAGTGAGGCACTCCACAACTTAGTGAGACCCTGTTTCAAAATAAAGAATAAAAAATAGGGCTGGAGGTGTAGCTCGGAGGTAGAATGCCCCTGAGTTCAATCCCCAGTACTGCAAAAAAAAAAAAAAAAAAAAAGAGGAAAATTCATAGCACTCAGTGCTCACATAAGAAGAACAAAAAAATCACCAAATAAATAACCTAACAACACACCTCAAAGCCCTTGAAAAACACAGTCTAACCCCAAAGCCAGTAGAAGACAGAAAATTATTCGAATCAGAACAGAAATCAATGAAGTAGAGAACTATCAAGAACCTCAACACAGAGCTGATAGAATGGGAGAAAAATTTTGCCAGTTAGTCCTCTGGTAGAGGACTAATATCTAGAATATAGAGAACTCAAGAAACTCATGTAGAAGAAAACAAACCAATCAAAAAATGGGCAGGTGAACTAAATAGATACTTCACAAAAGAAGAAATACAAACGGCCAATAAATGTATGAGGAAATGTTCCACATCATTAGCAATCAGAGAGATGCAAATCAAAGCTACCCTGAGATTTCACCTAACCTCAATTAGAATGGCAATCATTAAAAATACAAACATCAAATGCTGGCAAGGGTGTGGAGAAGTAGGAACTCTAATACCTTGTAAACTAGTGTGACCACTTTGAAAAACAGCATAGAGGATCCTCAGAAGAATGGAAATGAACCAGCAATACCACTTCTGGATATCTACCCAAAGAATGGAAATCAAACTACCAGACTAATGCATTCATATCTATCTTCATAGCTTCACAATTCACAATTGCCAAACTATGGAACCAGCCAAGATGTCCATCAACAGATGAATGGATTACAAAACTATGGGATTTATATGCAATGGAATTTTACTCAACCATGAAGAAGAACAAAATTATGTCATTTACAGGGAAATGGATAGAACTGGAGAACATTATGATAAGTGAGATTAGTCAGTCACAAAAAGTGAAAAGTCAATATTCTCCCTAATATGTGGAAGCTAGGGAGAAAGTGGGACATAGGAGGGGCTCTAGACAAAGAAGGAAAAACCTTGGATGAGTAAAGAAGGTAACCTAACTGAAGGAAATGGGAGGGGGAAGAGGGAAACACCCTAATGCACATGATATACATTTACAAACATAGCAAAGTCAATCACTAAGCCAAACATGAGAAGGAGGGAGGGGAGGGAATGGGGTGGGAATTGGAGAAGGGCTAAATGAGTGATGTGTACATATATGCCTCAACCAGCTTGTACCACACATTAAGATGTATGATTACAATGCACTAATTAAAAAAAAAAAAAAAAGAAAGAAATCAGCCAGGTGTTGTGGCGCATGCTTGTAATCCCAGCATTTGGGAGGCTGAGACCAGAGGATCCGGGTTTGCAGCCAGCCTCAGCTGTTTAGTGAGGCACTTCGCAACTTAGTGAGACCCGGTTTCAAAATAAAGAATAAAAAATAGGGATGGGGGTGTAGCTTGGAGGTAAACTCCCCTGAATTCAATCCTCAGTACCAAAAAAAAAAAAAAAAAAAAAAAAGAAAGAAAAAAATCAACAAAAGTTCCATTCTACCTGCCACAAACTAGCAATATAATCTTGTACAATATAATGAAATAACTTTAATAAAATGTTAGTTTAAAATGTTATAATTATTTTAATGAATGATCCTTTGTTAAATTTTTTTGTCTTCTTAAATGTAGTTACATTTTTTATTAATTTGATTAATTTGTTATATCCTGGTAATGTTTCCATTCTGCTGGTTGTCTGCTCACACCTATTTGGGGGGTATTATATATTTTCTATGTGAAGACTATTCACAACCTTTCTGACATGCCATCTTATGTGAGAGCCAAAAAAAAAAAAAAAAACCTATTATCCAGATTCCTTTGTAGCTACATTTCTGCCCATAGACATATTTATGTCTTTATTTCATAAAATCCCCATGTGTGCAGAGACAGGTGATGATACTTTCATCTTTCTAGCCCAAATTATGATATAGGAGTCTCTGAGTCAGAGATAGTAGTGTATAGGAAATAACTAATATCTCTGCGATATATGTGTATGGTTGTTTCACATATTGGATGTTCAACCTAGAGTCTATTTATTCAGTCCTGTTAAGAATTCCTTATTTATTATAATAGCTAGTTTCCAAAGATGGCTTTTCCTCCAATGAACTGCATTTCATGATATACATACCTTATGTATCGCCCCCCACCTCCCCGACACACACACACAACAGAACCTATATTGACCCTGAATAACTAGTTATCAGGATGTGGTATATATGATGCTGCATGACTTCTGCAAATAGTTCATATTTAATAGGCCTTACAAGGTTCCACCTTAGTCTCTTGATATTTTGTCCTGGAACATTCCTTTCAGGAATTCAAGTACCATGCTATGAGAAGAATAAGCCATAAGGAGAGGCCTAGGTACTCCCAGTAGACAACTACATCTAATCCCCAGTAATCAATTAGCAGCAACTGTCAGCCATCTGAATAATCCATCTTGTAATTCCAATCCAATAAAGCCTACAGACATAGCATATAACCGTAAATGCAGAAAAATCCAAGGAAGAACTTCCCAGCTGATCCCAGTCAACTTCAGAGCCATAGAGATAACAATAAATTATTGTAAGCTACTAATTTTGTTTTGCAGCAATAAATATTCAGAACGTTTACTCTATGTACAAAAGTTTTCTTTTGCAAACAAAAACTTTACTGTTCAAATTAGCAAGAGTGGCTGTTTTCTACAACTGAGAATTCTAGTCCATATATCTTTATTCTTAAATGAAATTAGTCTCTAATTTATTTTGTGTGTATATTATGCTTATATAGTTCTCATTTAAACCATGTATCTTTCTATAAATGAATTTTAAATAATATGAATTTTTTGCTTCCTGATAATGTAAGAATTAAATTGCAAGATTTTCACTAGTTAAATGACACTAAAAAGAAATTCTTTTCCACTTCTTGCTATTCTTTGATTTATTGTTTTTTAACTTGTTCAAAAAATTTTGATAATTTGAATTTTCTTAGAAAATTATTTTATTGATATTATCAAATCTATTTGATCTGAGCTGTACATGAGAACTTCTTATAACTTTCTGAACCATTGCTATAATTTAGCTATATATCCTTTCATGTAAATAATTTTCTATAACTATTTTATTTGATTTTTTATAATTAGGTTATAATAATTGCCAATATATTTTTACTATATTTCTATTATATAACCTTTAGTAAAGTAAAGCAAACCATTATAATCTCACAGAATTCAACCATAGATAACTGTCAAAATTTACATATATAAATCCTTCATAACCATTCACAATAATACTCAGGACAAAAATCTTGAAGCCCCTTTCCTTTCTTCCTTTTGTACTAAATCCATCAATAATTCACCTTTTTTCTTTCTACCTGCATGGTTTTCATGACATGACCATTTTTCTCATTTGTAATCAATTCACTCTCATCTGCAATCATATTATTTCAATAGTCTTTGTGGTAATTTGTCTACCACACTGAGTTGTTTACACAATCAGCAGAACAATTATCTCAAAATATAAGTCAAATATTGTCAGTGCTTACTCAAAATCTTTTACATACTGAGAACATAATTCAAACCACATGAGGGTTTATAAGAGCCCTGTATGCTCTGATCCCCTGTTTTCTCAGATACAAATACAAAGGGTAATTGCTATTCTTCAAACATAATGCGTCTACTCAGCATGTGTTGGTCTGTATAGTTCCCTCTTTCTCAGAGCTCACTATTGTGTTCATTAAGGTCCTCACTCAACTATCACCTTCTCAAAGATACCTCCCTGACTACCCTATTTAAAATAGCAACTTTTAGTCTCTATCCCCTTGCTTTGAAATTTTCCTTCATAGCAATTATCACTACTGAAATATTACATATTTGTTTATTGTCTCTCTCCCTATCCTGAAACATTACAACAGGAGAGCAAGACCTTTGCTTGTTTTTTCACTGGTGTATTCTCAATGGCTATAACAGATTCTGCTACATAGTACTACTTGCTGAATTAATATGAATGTACATATTATAATTTGTGTGATTTGTATAAATCAAATTGAATTTTAAAATAATACATCACAAACATTTTTATATGATTAAATATTTGCCTAAGTCATCTTTTTTAAATGGTTGTATTACTGGACAAACCAAGGTTCTGATGAGTATTTATCATCATTTTTCATAATAAATCAAGACAGGATTAATTTTAGTATAATTTTTGACCATCCCACTATTAGAATAATTTTAAGAAGGAAAATTGCTCAGTTCAAGCATATAAAGACTGAAAGGCTTTGGACACAAAAATTATTTTTCTTAAAAATTATGTGTACATTGATACTTTTAAAATAGTCTCACGATGTATTTTCTTTCACATGAAGTAATGAAAGGTCTGGGAATAATTAAAAGTGGAGAAATGGAACTACTGGCAATTAGTACTTATTGGAGACAAAAGGAAGGATGTAAGGGGAAAATAAATAATGAACTAAATCCAGCAGTCCAACATAGTATAAATGTCATATTAGAGATAAATTCATACACATATATATCACAAAAGACAAAAACTTAAAGCAATTTCATTTTCTAAATGACAATTTATTCATAGTTACGGAAAACTTTTCTGTCAAGCAAATGAAAACTGTACTTACTTAAAACATCAGTATCTTCTAAGTCTTGAAGAATGAGCTCTTCAACAGTTTTACTTTTGTTCTTTATGATGTTAATACAATGAAGAACTGACTCTGGCAATTCAACTAAGCCCTAAAATTTGAATAACAAGAGAAACTGTGAATGGGATTATTACCAAAATTAGGTCTTAACTATTGTGTATTTTATCCGTTTCTAAAAATTTGAGAAAATTGTATAAACAAGGTAAAAGGGCTCCATGTGAAGAGTATAAGTTCAGATATGTTATTTGGTTAAAATTTGCTTTTTATTCTCAGATGGTCATGCATTTCTAGAAAACAATGAGGTAACAAATGAAAAAGAGTTATCTATATATCATTTCCATTAACTTTGTTAGAGGCTGTTTATTTTTGAGTATTTTCAATTGCATATATTTTAGATTTATTATAACTTCAAATAAATAGTATGAAATTTAATCAAGACATCAAAGGTTTTTTCAAAATAGTTAATGTATAACCATTAATTTATATAATTATTTAGTATATTTCAAAACTTTGTGATTATCAAATGGAGTTAGTCAATTTATAAACTATTATAGACTACTGACCAATATAGTCTATATAAATTGCCTTGCAATTTTTCTAAATAGTTAAATATATTAATATTAATGTATAAAAGATGAAAATTTAGTTCCTTTAACAACATAACTATCCAGAAAATATGATGCAAAGAAATATTCATGAAAAACACAAATATTTAAGGTATCTGGAAATAACTTTTTTTTTTTTTTTTTTTTTGCAGGACTGAGGATTAAGCCCAGAGGCATTCTATCTTCGAGCTACAACCCCAGACCTATTTTTTATTCTTTATTTTGAAACAGGGTCTCACTAAAATAGCTGAGGCTGGCCACAATCCTGTGATCCTCCTGTCTCAGCCTTCCAAATACTGGGATTACAAGCATGCACTAGCACGCCTGGCCTTAGAAATAATTTTAATAATAATATGGAAAGCTATATATATGACTATAAACTTCACTGACAGACCTAAAACAATTTGAATTAATCAATATAGGTGTTTCTGATGCAAAAGAAC
The DNA here is from genome assembly GCA_004027655.1 of Graphiurus murinus. Lineage (NCBI taxonomy): Eukaryota > Metazoa > Chordata > Mammalia > Rodentia > Gliridae > Graphiurus > Graphiurus murinus. The sequence continues at coordinate 97,566 of PVLC010002064.1, forward strand.
ATTACATATCTCTGATTTCACCTAACAAAAAAAAAATTACAACTTTTTCTACCATACTAGGTTTTGAAGTATTAACTTTAAGGTTTTCAATTAGCTTATTTTTTTTCTCTCTCTATTCTAATAGGATTCGATACTTCTCTTTGGGAATGAATATCAAAACATAAGGAGACAATGTCACTTCTCTCCATAGCCCTATAGAAAAACAAACAAAATTCTATGTCATGAAGTTCATTCTAGTATTGACAGAACAACAAAAAAATTCTACTCTTCTGTCCTCGATCTTACATTAAGAATCATATATCTTGTTCAATTTAGGTTAAGACTCCTGGACTACAGAGAAATTGTCATATTCTATGAAATATAACTGTAATCCTTGAATCTTTCATCTTCAGTTAACAGTTTCTTTCCCTAGTAATAATATTTATTCTTAATTATAAAAATACTTGTGAGATATCTTATCAGAAGACCTTAAAATTTTATTCTTCTGTCCTTATTTACATAGATAGAAAAAATATAGTAAAATCCAATAGTCTGCTGGACTTTACATAAAGAATTTCAGCACTTTGTTTCATTTAAATTAACTCTGGATAAAATATACAATAATGTAAAAAAATAATTTTTCTAAAAGTCAAAGGTCAATTTAATGCAATACTAATTGAAAATCAAAGCAGAAATATGTTTGGAACTTTATCAGGTTTTTAAAGCTCAGCTGATATTTTGAAAAAATAAATTATTGAAAGGAATTTGATCCATGCACCATTTTAAAATATAAAGCTACTATAGAGCAAAACTAAGAGAATAATTGAAAATAATAGCTTTTGATAGGCCATATGTATAAGAAATAAATATATGCAAAAGACATGACAAACCAATTGAGAAGACAAGGGACACTGGGAACATCAACTAAATAAGTACAAGAAATGTTTAAATTAGATCTGTATTTCATGACATTCCTGCAAATAAATTCTTAGCAGACTAAGGGTTTTGGTGTAAAAGGATGAATCCATGAATGAATTGTGTAAGCAAATAAACACTGAGGAAAATATGGAAATATAAAGGTAGCTTTTTTGATTCCAAAAAGTTACTATTCCTATAGGTCTAAAAATTCCATATAAAATTTTCTTTTCATGTAATATAATCTCATTAAAATATTCATGATTAAGTTAAAAACAGGATACAAATCTATCTATATCTATCTATCTATATATCTATCTATATATTATTGTTCAAATTTTATAAAAATACAACATGTATAGGTAGAATTATAGGAAACTATCTTCAATACATTTTAATATTTATGAATATACACTAGTTATAACAGTGATCTTAAGGAAAAACATGAGAGACATACACAAAACACACAGAGAAAAGTAGTATTTCTCTTGAAAACCCTACTTGTGTTAAAAGTTAAAATTGTAAGAACACTTACAATATCACTATCGTCACTTTGGGTTTCTGATTTTGAGTCACTCTCAACTCCATCTTGTTCCAAGGAAGAAATGCTGATTTTGTCTAATTCAGCTTCAATTTCTTTTCTGAGCTTTGTATCATCATCATCACTGTCTTCCATCATTCTTCGTGAGAAAAATAGAACTACTTATAAAAGAGTAAAAAAGCCAATGTGTTTCTAAAAATCTATGGGTTCTTTGTCATACCAATCCAACATGTTCTATGTAAACATGTTTTGGTTTAATAAACATTTATCACACCTTATTATGGTTGCGTCATATGTTAAACATATTTGACTAACAAGCAATCAAATCTAATATTACTCTCTTATTTCTTTAAGAGAAAAAGCACATGAAATGAACTGAAATTTCAAGATAAAATTTCACATAGGGACAAGTAATAGCAAAATATCTTAACAGTTTGAGTATTTTATATTAAAATACTCCTAAGAGAACAATCTAAGTCTATATATGGGAGAAATAAATGGCTATTTTATATTCACTGAGAATTCTGTTAATTCTTTCAGAGATAGCCACATGTTTTCGATAACATAACATATAATGACAATTAATATATGGAGTATAACGTAAATAAACATTTATTTAAATTTTAATACACAAATGTATATAGGCAAGTAGTATATTATAGTATATCTTCACATCACCATCATCTTTACCACCACCATCATTAGTTTCCCTGTATTAAGCACCTGTGACAAACCAGGTACTATAAGACATTTATGAAATTGATGATCTTCAAAAAAAAAATTAACAGGTAAAAAATAATGATAGTCCTTGCAAATATGAGAAAACCAAGGTTTGAAGAGGTCACTTAACTGTCTCAAATCATTATGCTAATAAGTAATAGGCAGAGGATCTTAAACTTAGAGATGCTGAATTCAGTCAGTGTTCTTCCCCCTACTAAATGGAGTTCTCCATCCACACAGCAATCCCTCTGAACATCACCTACACCAACAGTCTTCAAAGTGAGTGAAGATCAGGACCCATTAGTTTATCAACAATTTATTGGCTCTTGATCAGCAGGTTTTAATGATTGGTTAGGATAGTAAGTTAGAATAGACTTGAAAATAAATTATAATTAATTAAATATATTAATATTAATTTTAAATTTTTTTGTTTTTATCATAAGCATGTATATATGCATGTACATGCACATGAGTCAAATGTAAGGTATATTTTGCTATTGCTTTACTTTCTCGGATTCTTTAACTATAGGTCTTGGACAAAATGTTTGAAAAACATTAGTCATTATTTTATTTTCTATGACACTCTTCCAAACTCATTATTTCCTCAAGGTCCTGGCCTTTCCACCTGTCTTCTTGTCCTTTTCTTCCATCCGTCTTCCCTGCCTTTTTCCTTAATTTCTTCTTTTGCCCATTCAACTCTAAATCATTTTTTGAAAGACTTCGATATGTATTCACAACAGTTCTAGGTGCTGCAAGTACATTTACTAAATGAAAAAAAAGTTTTGCTAACATAATATGTAATGTTATATGGCACATGTTCTCAGAAAATTTATACTATAGTTAACAAAGAAAATGAAACACCCTCATTTTACTATTTCTTTCCATGAAATTGCTTCTGATCCATCTTACAAAGAGAGGAGTTCCTCTTCTTAATTGTAATTCTCTACCTATACTCAATCTGACAACTTCTCACCTATTGAACTATGTCCCACCTATTATTTCTGTGTTTACTGACTCATCATACATTATTCATTATTTATTCTTCTGTACCCCTCCACATAAACATAAACAAGCCACTCCTACCTCTATCTAAAGAAAACACATAGCTTTCTTTCACACACAGGTGATTTAATTGGATTGATTTTCATATGATACCTGAACTCCTACGTATTTACTCCAGAAAAATAAAAACATATGTTAACACCAAAACTTGTATATGAATGCTCACAACTTTATTCATACTAGCCCCAAACTGGAAACAACCAAAATGTCCTTCAATAGGGAAATTGTTAAGCAAACTCTAGTATATCCATACCATAAAACACTACTGAGCAATAAAAGGAATGACTATTGATACACACAACAACACAGATAAATCTCCATGAATCTCCACACAACTCTGCTAATTAAAAAGCCCAAACTAAAAGGCAATATATTATATGATTTCATTTATGTAACACTTTTAAATGATAAGATTTTATAAATGGACAACAGATTAGTGGTTAAGGAGTTGGGGTGGATAGAGCATGTGGGAGGTGGTTATGGTTATGATTATAAAATTACAACTTGAATTTTCTAAGTATAGGATCATGTCATCTGCAAACAGAGTTTCTTGTAGTGATTGTGGAAGTAAAGTAAAACTCACTAGGTGCTGTGTGTGTATATTTCTATCACTCTGAACTTTGTTATGATGTATAATTATAATGTACCAATAAAAGTATATTTACAAAATATATTCTAGTGATTAAAATTCTATAGTACACATAAAACAGGAAATCCAAATAAGATTAGTAAATTATATCCAAAACATATTCTTGTGATTAAAATTGTATAGTATATGTAAAATAGGAAATCTGAATAAGATTAGAAGATTATATCAATGTCAATATTCTGGTTATAATATTCTATAGTGTACTATTGGGAGACATTGGATAAAGTGTACAGGGATATTACTGTAACATTTCTTAAAACTAGTTGTAAATCTACAATTATATTAATAAAACTTTAATTAAAGGTATCCCAAGTACCCACTAAGAAAAGTTACATAAATTATCATGGACCCATAGAGTATTATACAAGTCCTTTAAAAAATGAGTAAATTTATTTTACTCTTGTGAAAAGGCAGCCAAGAAAGACTAATTGAAAAAGCAGTGGCAAAAAAGTATGTGCAGTAAGATCTCTTTTAGGTAACTACACACACACAACTATTTTTAGACATAGGAACTTTTTCAGGAAATTGAGGAGTTTTTAATTTCCATTTCACACCTTCATGCTGACTTTTTAAAAAATAGTATACACTACTTTTATAATTGCAAAACTTCATTTAAAAACATTCAATGTTACCCACAATTTCCTTCCTTCAAAACAAGAGTTCTATGATTCAATTCAGAAGCTCCCTTAGGTGAAAAACTCGTGTTTTTCAACATGCCTATAAAAGAGAATGCACAAATACACAAAAATGTATGTAGAGAGCAGAAAATTAAGATAAAGATAAGAATAATTTCCTTCATATGCCCCCATCTACTGGCTGTTTAAACCAGCCCCGTGAGATGTTTCTATATTTGAGCACAAATGCAATATTACAATATTTTAGTAATAATTTTTAATAAGAGAAACAGGTGATATTATATTTTATTTAATTTAATACAATAAAAATATTATTTCAACGTATAATCAATATAAAAATTGTTATTATTTTCCAGTGCTGGGAATCGAACCCTGAGCCTATGCATACAAAACCAGCACTTTAAGCGACACCTTCAGCTTTAAAAAAAAATTGTTAAAATCAAGATTAAATTTTACGTTCTCGTCTTATACTTTCTTTCAAATCCAGTATTTTACACCTACAGCACATCTCTGTTTGGACAAGCTGCATTTCCAGCCCGAAATAGCCACCTTAGCTAGTGATTTCCTTGTAGGACAGTGCTGCTCTGGATGAGTATCCTGTAAATAAGCTAAAGGTCCACCCTTCAATCTATGTAAAGAATAGGGAGGGAAATCTACTTCATAAGAGCCATAAATTATATGTGCGGGGGAGGAGGGGAGAAAGCAAGAAAAACGGAGGGTAGGTGGAAAGGAAAAGAACTGGGGATGGCTGGCGTATTTTGGAAGGCGGGGGAGGGCTAGGGGAGTAACTATCAGTGACAAGATGGATCTTAAAGTTCTAAGAGAGCTGCGAACATTTCCAAAACTGAAGGAGCCTGTAGATGGGGACTCGCGCGGCCGCCCCTGGGGTTTCCCTGGAGGAGGGTCCGGCCGCGTCTGCGCTCGGTGCTTCTACCTCGACCTCCCCAGTTAGAACCCCGGCTTCCAGGGGCCCGGCCTCACTCACCAGCGGTGAATCCCTCGGCTTTCTCAAAAGACACCGCCCAGAGCCTCCAAACAAACCGTAACCATGGCAACAGCCAGTCCCTGTGAAGCCCGAGCGGCTTTTCCATACAGGTGCCCCCGCAGGACAAATTATTTCGGTTCTAATTTGGAACGAGCGCTTCCCATCAGGAGCTGAATACGAGGAGCTTAATTTTTTCTTTCCAGGTAGATTTTAATGTTTAAATAATTTGGGAAAATGCTTATTGGTGAAATGACATTTTGTTATGATTATCCAAACAGAGGTAACCTGACCTTTAAATGGTTTCTGAGCTATCTGTAATTGGGGCTAGTGAGTGTGTGCATGGGAATACATTGTTTATTCCACAAAACTTTAAGCCTGTGTAGTGATTTGTGGATCTGTGGATACTAGAAGTATGGTGAATAAGCAAATAAATTGTTTGTCTTCCACGACCAATTTTCTTATTTTTATTTTATCTTACATTATTTTATTATTTATGTATTTGTTCATTTATTTTTGTAGTACTGAAGATTGAACCCAGAGATGTTCTACTTCTGAGTTACAACCCAGCCCTATTGTATTTTTATTTTGAAATAGATGAGGCTAGCCATTATCCTTTGATCCTCATGTCTCAGCTTCCCAAGTACTGGGATCACAGATATGCACTACCACGCTTGGCTCAAGTTTCTTTTTTAAAAGGAAAAAACAATACCCATCAAAAACCCCTAACTGAAAAGGTATGTGAGGTGACAAATTTGAAAAGTTCTTTTCCAGAATTCTTTTACTGTAAAAAATTGACAGAAAACATATAATTTCAATATAAAATCTTAAGTTCTAAATACATATCACTTTACTTATTTTCAACTTAAAAATCTATCAAAGTTTCCTTTGTGGGGTAAGTGTGTAATACTTATAAAACTTGACATTTATTTTAACTAATTATTTATGATTTTTTTAAAGATTGCAAATAAGATATTAAATTCCAAAAGGAAATGGCTGAATATAATTGTAAAAGATATCAAATGTCATGTGATACTTTAAAAGCAAATATTTTGTTAAGCCTCTGAAAGAAAATAAACTATATTTCCTGGTAACTATAAACTTAAATTGCACCAACAAAAGAGCTAAAAAAAATAGAGTGTAATATTAGCAAACAGGCTATTCAAAACACACATTAATATCTCTTTCAAGAATTATAATGGTTTCAGGAAAAGAAAAACAATACCTGGCTTCAGACCTAATTAAGTTTAAGGTATGTTCATCATCAAAGTCTCTGCTCAAATGCCATTTTTACATTTTTACCTTTGTTTTATTGCTGATTTATAGATTTTCCAAACTTTTCATTTAAAATGCTTTGGCTCCATATTATATTGAGATTCACATGTAAAAGTCTTAAAATTAATTTTTTGTGATTATTAAAATCTGTGATTATCAGATTTTACCTAAAATTTGTCAAATCATTTAGTAATCAATTTTAAAAGCTAATTCCTAATTAGTTTCTTTTTAAATTTGGCTTCCCCATTGGTGCCAGAATTATATCTCCAATAACATCTAGGAAAATAAAGCAAATTATTTAGAAAAGTATGCATGATTTATTGAAATCTTACTCTACTTCTCTAGCCTTACCTTTCACCTTTGCCAGTCTGACCTTTGTCCCTTCATGACTCACTATAAAGCAAAAACTTGGGAACATAGTGTTTTATCTGTCTTGAGTACGCCCCATTTTTGACTGACTAGGACTCTTAATAATCCTTCAAAAATCATCTTTCATTCATCTTCTCTATGAAACTTCTCTGTACTCTTTAGTCTCTATACCCCACCCTAACATGTAATTAAGATTTGAATTTTAATATTTCATTCCTTGACATGCTCTGACTTGTTCACTTTTGTGCTCCATCTCCTGCTACTTAGAAGGAACAGCAATCAGAGTTTATTTTACTAGTGAAAAATAGCACCTATGAGTAGGTGAATTATTGTAAACTGTCAATCCCTATAGTATTTATATGATTAAAAATGTCTTTGCTTGTGGACCATCAATTAACTAGTCAGAACTGAATGAAAGAAATGTCACACCCAGACCTTATTTGACTAAGTTCAGAGCAAATCCTTTGTTTATAGGAGAAGAAAATACGGATCTTCCATACCTTAAATATTTAAATAAGAACTGCACAGACTCCTTGTGTATCTTTATGCTAGCTTCTCTTTATTTTCATTGACATCATTTCTAGTATGTGGGACTTATGACTATAAAGACCAACATATAAGCATCTCTTACTATTCTTTGTAAAAACCACCATGGACTTCATGATTCATTGCTTAGGTACCCAGTTTGTTGTTTTCTAACTCTTTGACTTGAATTACCACTTTGGAATTACCCTGAACTGCCTTCGAGAGAAGGTCTCACTCATTTCTACTTTTATATTATGTAACATCATTCTAGAAATTTCTTCTTCTATGGATTTCTAGGTCATATTTTATCTTCTTACTTTGCAAAAGTCTTCTTAAAATGTTCCAGATTCTCAACTATACTATTTTTTATCTCCAGACCTCTGCTCCTTTTCTGTTTACATTCAATCTCTTTTCTTTTTTATTCACTCCTCATACTTTGGCTCCATGGATGACTCCCAAATCTTTATAGCTTGTTTTACCCACTTCTATGCACTCCATTTCCAGTACCTGGAAGATAATAACCATGCAGATACCCTTTATCACTTCCAACTTAATCATTTAATTTTAAATTTGTGAAATCTTCTGAACTGTTTCTTTCTCAATTTTCCTATTTCCAGTGATTATCATTATTCTTTTATTTTCTCATCCTACAGGAATTTCTGATAATCTTTGATTATTTTCATAGTGAAAAATATTGAAATTATATCCAAACCCTCTTTCCTCTTTCTGTGTTTTGTAATTGCCCTTTCCAAACTATTGGGCATTTTTTGACCTTCTGCACCATCATTCACTTTTTCCCTTCATTGCAGGTACATAGTTGCTGCCAGATGCAGTCGAGTTGGGCCATATGACCAAGTCTGCTTTTACCCTACTTGCTTAAATGATGCTTGTCTGAGTTACTCCTATTTCTTTCCCTTTCTACTGCAATAAAGGATGATACTTAGAGTAAATTTGGGAACCACAAATTTAGTCCGGCCTGATGTACCCCTAATTTTCGAGGAGAAACAAGAGATCTATATTGGGTGGAGAAAGAAATAAACCTGTTTATTTCTCTATTGGAGTCTTTTGATAATGCATTTGAGCTTGACCCTACATAACACGCTAATTATTCCCACCTCAACACTCATGCCTTCCACATTTCACACCAGGGTGACTGAAGGGCTTTCTGGTTCACTAGTTGCCTTTCTCTTTCTTACTTGCAGACAGAGGCCTGGATTTGGGGCTTAAGTTCTTGTTCAGACTGTGGAAGAGGATCACAACTTTCCCACATACTGCAGCAAATAGAAGTGAAGCAGAAACATAGATAGACAGCATCTAGGGGAAAAACTGAAATAAAAATCAGGCAATCTCTCCAACCAAATGCCCCATCAAAACATGTCAGGCATTGAAGGAGCCCAGGAATAAAACCTACAAGACAAAAGTGGAGGAACCAAGTCACAGGAGGAGAGTTCAAAACAGAGGTCAAAGGCAAAGCCTGAAGAGCTTTGGGAGATTTTAGGAGGCTCAAATTGAAACAATGAAGGTAAAGATAAAACTCAGAAACATACCCAAGTTAAAATTTTGTTTATCTAATAAATAAAGCACCAAAACCCACTGGGATAAGTCTGCATGTTTCCACAAAAAATTTAGGAAAATTGACTATCCAGAAAATATTTTTTTAATGAAAATAATCCTAAACAAGTTACTTTACTTGCCCTGTACAACAAACTAAACTGTAGACTAATCAAATAATTTAACACATCTACTCATTTAATTAACAAACATCTATTGAATATTTCATGTCAGATTTTGGGGTTATAATTGTATATAAGACCTCTGATGCTACCTGAAGAAAGATAGAAGTAAATAGAGACAAAATAAACTGAAGTTAGAGAATGACTTCTAAAACTGCAATGATGAGCTGACATTATTCTCGGGGGGGGAAAGGAACAGGAAGAAGTGAAGGAAAATTTAGACAGAGTTTAAGTAAAGCTTCAGCAAAGGGAGCAAGATATGTTAAGAGTGAAAACAAAATAACATATATTACTTTCTGAAAACTTAAGTACTATAAAACTGTTATTGATATGCTATACAAATGCCTTCTAGATCTCTGTTGTCTAGCACCCCCTCAAAAAATGCAGCTAGAGAAAGAAGGGTGCACTTTTAAGATATTTGCAATACATCTTTACATTTGGACACAGGGGAATATTATACTGATAATGAGTCTGAAAAAAAAAATATGCAAAGGACCTAAGTTGGCAGAATAATAAAGTTGTAATTGTGATTGTTTACAGTAAAAATTGTGATTATTTTTTTCAGAGTCATCAATATCCTAGAAGAAACAGAATGTTAAAGAAAAACAAAACATTAATTTTAAAGTACTTTCTTAATCTCATTAATGGAGCTTTCTTGGTAAGAATCATCCTAATTATTTAGGAAAGACAATGTAATACCTTTTCATAGTCAATTACTAAAAAATAAGCATTCCTTTTTAGGTTCTTGGACTTTTATTCATGGGATTTGCTGCATACCTTTTATTAGATAGAAATAATTCTTTAGCAGCTTTGGGTATGTATATTTTTCTTTTTCTCTTAAATAAATGGAATCCTATCTAAAGTAATGACATACATGATTTATTCAGCAGGTGGCAGTATTTCTCTAAAAATTCATTAAGTGTGATCCACAGTTTGTTTTCTATGAAAGTCTGTCTGGTCCCCAGTTTGCTGTGAAGGTCTGTCAGTTGGTTTTATTTTATTTTATTTATTTATTTATTTATTTATTTATTTATTTATTTATTGCGCTACTAGGGATTGAACTCAGGGACATTCTACCTCCAAGCTATACCCCCAGCCCTATTTTTTTTTTTTATTCTTTATTTTGAAACCGGGTCTCACTAAGTTGCGGAGTGCCCCACTAGGTAGCTGAGGCTGGCCGCGAACCTGGATCCTCCGGTCTCAGCCTCCCAAATGCTGGGATTACAAGCGTACGCCACCACGCCCAGCTTGTCAGTTGGTTTTATAAATGCCTTACTAAAGGCATTTGCATCTAATACCATAAAGGAGGGAGAATTTGGAGAGAGAGAGAGAGAGAGAGAGAGAGAGAGAGAGAGAGAGAGAGAGAGAGAGAGAGAGAGCGCACTAGGAACTGTTACTGAACAAGGAAGATGAGGAAAATGAAAAAGTGGATTGTTGGGCTAACTCTGGACATACACAGCTCTGTAGAGTTGAAAAGATAATGAAGATCAACATAATCAAATGATTTCTTTAAAATTGGCTTACCATATACTCTCACCATCATGGTGTTACAAATAAAATATAATATTCTTCAAGTTTGAAAATATGAATAAAATAACTGAATACCACTAGCCATGAAAAAAGAACTCTGTATTTTTACATTGCTTTTTTTGCCATTCTGTGATGTGTGGTGGTCATTGTGAACTGAAGTTTAAGGATTATTTTAATATTAATATCCTTGGTTAGACAGAAGCCACATTTCAAGTGCTCAGCAGCCATCTGTTGCTGTTGAGTATTGGCTGCTTTGCTGGGCAGCATAAATGTAGAACATATCCAATATCACAGTGCATACTGTCGAACAGCAGTATTAATCACTAAATATATGGCAAAACATGGATAGTGTAGAATTAGCATATTTCTTATTGGATATCAAATAAGAAAAATATACATTTGAAGGGAAGAAAAACCTAAATAGAAATCTTTAATATATAATAAAGTCCTACAACGTATTGAATAATGTAGCTAGCCTTCAGCTACAATACATGCCTGATACCTTGATTCTCTTCTGTTTGTATACGTTGCTTATCAAAAAGGCTGGTAATATCTGAGTGTATTAGCAGTTTGCCCAGAGTAATGGGAAACAAATTTCCTACCCTTTCCTTTCTTACAATAATGATGATAGTAGTTCCTACTTATTTAATGTTGACTGTGTGCCAAGCAGTGGGCTGAGGACTTAACAGTTAAGGTGGATCAAAAGTCATTATTTTCTTTTTCTTCATTATAGAGTCGACAGCCTAGTTTTTTTGTTTTATTTATTTATTTTTGTTTTCTGATGCCTTGTAATCCTACATCTTGATGAAGTTCAGGGTGATAGGGACATACATGCACACAGGTCTCATTGAGCCTTCCCCCAGTTCCCACCATCTCACACTCCCTCCCCATATTCCTATGCTCAACTGATTAGCTTTGTTAAGTTTGTGTATGTGCATCATGTCCATTGAAGTTTTCCCTCTTCAAGTCTTTCTCCTCCCTTCCATCTCCCTCAGTTAGGTCCCTCTTTTCACTCCACTAAGGTTTCTCCTCTTTTGTCTAGAGTCCCTCCTGCATCCCAATTTCTCCCTAACTTCTGCATATGAGGGAGAGCATCTGACCTTTCACTTTTTGTGACTGGCTAATCTCATTTAGTATAATATTCCCCAGTTCCATCTATTTCCCTGCAAATGATATAATTTCATTCTTCTTTATGGCAGAGAAGAATCCCACTGTGTATATATCCCATAATTTTGTAATCCATTCATCTGTTGATGGACATTTTGGCTCATTCCATAGCTCGGCAATTATGAATTATGCAGCTACAAACATAGATATGCATGCATTACTATGATAGTCTAGTTTCAGTTCTTTGGGGTAGAAACTGAGGGATTATATCGCTGGGTCATATGGAAGGTTCAGTCCCATTCTTCTGAAGACCTTCCACACTGCTTTTCAAAGAAGTTGCACTTATTTGCAATCCCACCAACAATTAATAGATTTCCTACTTCACATCCTCACTATCATATATTATTGTGTTTTCTTATCAATCCTAGTATACTAGATTGCAATAATACCCTGTAAAGGTAGTAAGAAACTTGTTATTCAGGTTTTATTTTTTAAATTGTATACTCAAATCTCTTAGTGAAATCTTGATTAGGACTTCAGGATCTGAGCCAGGTGAGGTGCGCATGTCTGTAATCCTAGTACTTGAGAGGCTGAGACAAGAGGATCACAAGGTTTGTGGACAACCTCAGCAACCTAGTGAGACCCTGTTCCAAAACAAAGGGCATAGGGTGTAGCTCAGAGGTAGAAGAGCCCCAGTTCAATCCCCCAATATAAAAAAAAATAGATTTCAGGAATTGAAAATATACAGTTGGAGGCCCAAAACATTGCTTCCTCCCCTCTATAACTTATAATCAATTTATCTCTTTTTAAATTATGTTGCCCTCACCTTTCCTTTGTAATAACATCATTCTTTGTAAGCCCCCATCTATTATATGTCACTGTAATAGCTTCCAACAGCCTCGTGCTCTTATCTCTTTTCTCAGCCAAATGTCACTGAAATAATGCATTCAAAATGCAGACTTAACGATGTAAGTCCCCTGTTAAAATCTTCTCTCTGATTTCTCATCACCATCATATATTCATATGCCCAAAATGTATTGAGTATCTTCTACATGACAGACACTTCCCCATGTGCTGAGGATACATTAGTGAACAAAAAAGATAAAGTTCTTGTCTTCATGGAACTTAACTCCAGTAAGAAAGATTGGAAGTAGCACACAAAGTGCCCGTAATTTTACCCTTTCATCTGCCTCAAGCTGTAAGTTCCAACAAAAGCTGTTCCCTAAACATGCTGTGCTATTGAGTAGCTCAGAAATGTTTCTACCACTACAACTTGGATGTTTCCAATTATTATTTAAAAACCCAAGATCAGATATTCCTCCAGTAATCTTATCCAAATTTTTAACCTCCTCCTCACACTGGATTAGGTGTTTCTATACCTAGGAGTATGCTAATGGATGTTTAGCAGCTGGGTAGACTCTTGACTTATGGCATTTGCTCATTCTCCTGGCTTAAATACTCCCACAATGCTGATTTCAAGGTGCCAATGTGGATCCAGTTGGCTTGCAGATTTCATGACAATTTGGCAATTGGCTTTTTTAAGCCAGCACAAGCTGCTGCTGCATACCCCTGCCTGCATTGTTTTTCCATAAAATCTAAGGCACGTTTGATTCATTTATTTGTCTTTAAAAAAAAACAACAAATATTTGCTGAACATTTACTGTTCTACAGTATGCATCATAGTAGTAAGCATTCTACAGTTAGTCTGTTGACCTTATAAATATATGCAAGCTCTAACACAGAATACTCATCGTCTAGATGGGAAAATAAAATATAATATTAAAAAGTTCCTATTACCAATGAATTCAGAGTACATATAAATACAAAGGATACCCAACCTACACATGTTAGTGCCAAAAATCTTGTAATAAATACCTGAATGTTTGAATGCATATTAGATATAAAAGGAGTCACCCCTAGGAAAAAAATGTTTTCTATTATAGAAGATAATAAAAGTAAGATAAAATAACGAGATTTTCTGAAACTGAAGATATTATAAGGTCAGAAAAGAGGAGAGAAAAATTCTAGTGGTTTAGCAACAGCTGCTTAGATAAATGTTGTATTGTTGTCTTTATTATTAAACAAAACAAAATATCACCTCATATATTATTTTATGTTTCTCACAGATGAAAATAAACTCTTCATAGGATGTATTTCTCAAATCTTGATTGGAACTGGATCTGCTATTGTTCTTCTTTGTCTCTTGGGTTACTTGGCAATTCACAACAAAATTGCATGGCTCCTAATTCTGGTATGTATTTTTACCTTCATTGCCTGATTTTATCTTATGCTTTTTAAGTATACAGGTTACGTACATGAGCAATAGTGACTTATGTTGCCATAGTATTGCAGTAGAGTATGTTCTTGGAGGTGACCCAAATGAAGTTCTATGCCTAAGAAACTTTTCCAGGTGGATTTTTTTTTTTTTGGGGGGGGGGGTGGGTCAAGTACCTCTATGGTTGCATTCTTAATATTTAATTTTCAACATAGAATCAACAGTAACCATTTCCTAGACTGAGCTGCAGTTAATCTTAAGAATCTGAAGTCTAAAATCAGAATACATTATATCAAAACCAAAAAGGAAATATATTCTCTAGTAGTTACATTTTTTGTCTATCAGTGTGCCATCCACATGGCTAACAATCAAAGTAATATTTATTATTTAACAAAGAGAAATTAACGCTGTGAGAGGGATAGACTCTAGGAATTCACTGTCCCCCATGTCTCTCTAAGAATCAAACATGAAAAGATGAATGATAATGAGCAGTATAAACCTGAACATGAGCCACTTACCATACAATGACAGATGTGGATCACAATTCACACACTCAGATGAAATTCAGCTTTTAAATTTTTCATTGAATCAGATTAATTTTAATTCACATCTAATCTCCTGTCAAGCTGATAGGTCATTCATTGTGGTCATATTGTTTCCTACCAGGAAAAAGGCTGGGTATTTTGCTTTCGAAAGCCTGTGTGAAGCCGGGCGTGGTGGCGCATGCTTGTAATCCCAGCATTCGGGAGGCTGAGACCGCAGGATCCGGGTTCGCGGCCAGCCTCAGCTACCTAGCGAGGCACTCCGCAACTTAGTGAGACTCGGTTTCAAAATAAAGAATAAAAAAAAAAAAAATAGGGCTGGGGGTGTAGCTCAGAGGTAGAATGCCCCTGAGTTCAATCCCCAGTACCGCAAAAAAAAAAAAAAAAAAAAAAAAGAAAGCCTGTGTGGTCACTCACTCTGGCCACCTGTTATCAGTCTACACTAGTTACCACATAAACAAAGGTGATGTCATCCCTTCAGGTCTATTCATTCTGCTGTCAAAATGGCCTCAGTGGTAAAGACAAGGGCCTACTCCTCCAGAATACATAAGTGCAGGCATGCCAGGGGAGCCCTTGTATGAAGCATCCTTCATAAACATACAGGTGCATATAGGATCTGAGAGGTTAAGTCATAGAGCCAAGACACCACTATGCCTTTTAGATACTTGATGGAAGGGTACTGCCATTGAATGTCTACTTTCTTATCATTCTGACTCTTGCTAGTCTCCTGTAAAAATCCGAAATCTTTTCTTTTTTTTTTTTTTTTTTTGTGGTACTGGGCATTGAACCCAGGGGCATTCTACCTCTGAGCTACATTCCCAGTCCTATTTTTTATTCTTTATTTTGAAACAGGGTCTCACTAAGTTGTGGAGGGCCTCACTAAGTAGCTGAGGCTGGCTGCAAACCCGGATCCTTTGGTCTCAGCCTCCCAAGTACTGGGATTACAAGCATGCACCACCACGCCCAGCTCAAAAGCTTTTCTGTTGAATATATTTTCCCTTTAATTGACGCAGTCCACTGATGGGAAGATTGTATAAGCCTAAAGGCTATTCCATGATGTAAAAGTGATTTTATCTATAGCTACCATAATCTAAGACACGTAGTATTTTTTTTATTTTTGCACACAATTTTTTAACACTTACCACTCTCTTATTAGTTAATATCAAGTTTGCAACCAGCCTCAGCAACTTAGTGAGACTTTCAGCAACCTTGGGAAACTCTCTTTCAAAACAAAAACATTAAATTAGGCTGGAGGTGTAGCTAGAAGGTAGAATGCTTCTGGGTTCAATCCTCAGAATCAAAAGGGAAGAAGAAAGGAAGGAAGGAAGGAAGGAAGGAAGGAAGGAAGGAAGGAAGGAAGGAAGGAAGGGAGGGAGGGAGGGAAGAAGGGAGGGAGGGAAGGAAGAAATAGTTCAAATGTACCTGCAGAATTAAGTTTACTACTATGTTTATACCTGCACAATTCACTATTGCCAAACTAAGGAACCAGCCAAGATGTCCATCAACAGATGAATGGATTACAAAACTATGGGATATGTACACAATGGAATTTTACTCAGCCATAAAGAAGAACAAATCATGTCATTTTCAGGAAAATGGATGTAACTGGAGAACATTATGCTAACTGAGATTAGTCACAAAAAGTAAAAAATCAGATACTCTTGCTAATATGTGGAACCTGGGAAGAAAAGTGTGTCATAGGAGAGACTCTAGACGAAGGAGAAACCTTAGATGAGCAAAGAAGGTGACCTAACTGAAGATGATGGGAGGGGGGAGAGAGATACACCCTAATGCACATGATATACATTCACAAACCTATAAAAATCAATCACTAAGCAGAAGATGAGAAGGAGGGAGGGGATAGGGAATGGGGTGAGAATTGGGGAAGGATTAAATGAGTGCTGTGTGCATGTATACATCTACAAGCTTGTATCTTATTAAGATGTATGATTACAATGCAATTTTTAGAAAAAGAATTAAGTTAACCATTGCCACTACCTTTGGTATACTTTTTACTTCCTACATGGTAGAAGAGTTTGCATGGTAGATCAGAAGTTCTATCACTTCTATCCTACTTATCCAAGTGTTCATTATTTTCCTTTTTATTTTAATAACCTCACTAATATTTATGAAGACAAGAAAATTCAGGGATACATATGTATATTTTAAAGCTATATATTTCATAGACGTGCATTTTCTCCCTACTATAGCATTCCAAATATAAATTTTGAAGCATAATTTTCATCTCTATTTTCTCATGTTTTAGTATGCAGTACTATTGACGTTGGCCTTTGGTGTTCAGGTTGTATTTTCAGCAATCATCTTCACAAAGAAAGAGGAGGTACAGAAAATGAATCCTTATCAATATCCTTTTGTCATGTCCCACGCAACACGGGGTAGAGCAAAGTGGGCCAGCTGCTTGGTTACCCGGGCGGAGTGAGAGGGAGAGTGTAGCGGCCGGGCCCACCACCATGGGGAGTCGGGGAAGCCCCCCAAAAAACAGCACCGAGCAGGGAGTCCAGTCAGCAGTCAGGCTGCACGGCAGGAACTCAGCTTTATTGGGACACACAATAGAAAATATGGGAAGATCAGGTACAGAGGTGAAGCTGGGGAGGGGGAGCCAATGGAAGCAGATCTAGTCACAGGTAGCTGTGGGGGAGGGAGTTAGGCCTTTCCTTGACCCACCCACCGGCTTCCACCGGTGGAGGGGTCATATTTGACCAAGAAAGGTCAGAGCCTGTGAGTGCCGAATGCCACATGACATGAGCGGTCCCTACATCCTTTTATATAGAATATAAGGAAAATGGGGTACCTTCAGTTAGTTAGATCTTTGAGCCTATATTAAAAGCCAAAAAAGGGTAAACATTGGGGAAAAAATACTTAATATAAGGGCTCAAATTATATATGGGAAGTGCCAATAGTCACATTGTAAGAGTGAGCTAGAGGAACTTGTCTTTGACTTTATTTGACTAAAATTTAGAAAGTAGTTGTAAGTAAAAAAACAAAAACAAAAACAAAAACAAAAAAACCTGCAAATGGGTAGTAGGTGGTACTGAGACTTAAGAATCCCAATACCTACACCCTTCCCTCATCTTTGTTAAGCCAACCTTGGCTGCCATTACTGACCCAATTACTGTACAATATTATTTTTTTTAAAGAAGTACATTTAGACTTGTAATAATTTGAAATTTAGCAATTTTATTTAAACAAAGAGGGACTGAAAATTCATTAATCTTGCACAGGTAGGAGCCTGTGTGATATAATTAAATTAATTAGGAGATTTGTATTTATTGGATTAAATTTAAAATGCATATAACACATTGTCTGAAAAAATTTGTATGAAAATATACCTATTACAGTTATTTTTATTAATTTAAGAGATGTTATTGTTTTGATATAGTCCAGGTCTGTCCTTGAAGCCTGTGAGGTTAAGCTAGAGTGAAAAGAGCATGGACTTGAAATCATGCAGACCCAAGTGTGATTAGAAATCAACAACCTGCTTAACCATGAGCCTCTGGGCTCATCAGTAAGATATTGTTAATGTCTACCTATCTTATAATTATGAACTGACAACGAGTTCTGTCATAAAGCAGGTACTCAAGAGTTCTTATCCCTTCCCTTCATTAATACTGAAGGAGCCCCTGATTAACGTCTGTGGTTTTCAGGCTCTCTCCATGTTTATACTCCTAGATAATTTCCATAGCCCAACAAAACCGCTTCTGCAAAACAGCATTGTCCTGTAACTTTAGTTGCTCTCCTGTACTTGGCATCTACAGTGGGCATCTCATCACCCAATGTCTTCTGTTAATGGCCTGGATTTTAGAGCTTAGATTCTTCTTTCATGACCAAACTGTAGTGTATGTTTGTGAGAGTGTGTATGCATGTGTGTGTATGTTTCTGTGTGTGTGTTTGTGGAGATGGGGACTATGTAGCAGGTGGGTATTCAGAAAGTTGTTTTGATAGCAAAACGTCAGGTAAGATCTGCTTCAAACTTTGGAACCTTGGAATAGAAGCTCGATGTAATATAAGTATTCTGAACATATAATATAGTTTATCAGAATCACTCATACTTAAATCAGTATTATTCACATATTACATATATATTAAAAATATTAACTACCAATTTATAACTAACATGGCCCCAAAACTATAATAAACACTCCATTGATATTATATTATTAATCCTTTCAATCACTCCTAGAGGTACACTATTACTCTTACTTTACAGAAGAGAAAACTGGTGCACTGAGATCAGAAATAATTGCTAATGCATTTTATAGCCAAATTACAGAGCCTGGACTAAAATACTTATTCGCTAACCCCAGAGCTAACAACATTGTTTATATCAATTTGTCTTTTGCATTAAGACAGGATTAAGATCTTATGAGGCTCTAAATATTTTATGCTATTTACAATACTTAACTCAGTGTTGAAGATGTATTAGAACTTTAGCAGATGCTTATTAAATTAACTATGTATAAGGGAGTTTTATTTACATAATAGTCACATAGGTTATATATGAAGTTCTTATGTAATAAGTTATCATTTATATGTACTCTAGATCTCCCAAATACTATTTTAAAGAATAAATTAGAACATAACTTCCCTCCTGGCAGTGTAAAATGGAAAAAATTCCATTTTAAATAAAAAATTAACTTAGGGAACAAAATAGGTATAAATTGCCTTTTACATTATTATAATCTTTTCCAATGTATTAAAACATAGATATATAAGTAACTGAGTAACTGGGTAAATGTTTAACTTGTAAATATTTTATAATTGTTGTAATATTCCCAGCAGTTATTTAGTTTTCATTATTCAAAGACAGATTAATACAATGAGAAATCGTTAGACTAGTACTGAAATAAACCATATTTAACAGTTTAATTCCTTGTAAATAATTAAATTCTCTGAATGTCTGTATTATCATTCATAAAATAAGAACAGTATCTATTCTTCTTCCCTTTTGATAATATTGAGGGCCAAATTAGAAATGGTTATGAAAATCATAATTTTAAATGTTTAAGTAAGTTATTGTTATCTAGATTTGAAAGAGTGGCTCTTTCTCCCCAGACAATTGTATCTGATCATTTTTGAGTTAGTATTATAATATTCAGTTTGTAAGTCATTAAAAGCTTCATGGCTAAGATTCCTATTACAAAAGACAGTCTAACAAGAGAAAAGCACTTATTTAACCAAAGTTTATGGGACAAGGAAGCCATCTGAAATAAAGACCCAAGGACCCAGGGAAAATTGCATTTTTGTGGACAGTCCTGTAGAAGTGTGATTGGAGGACAAAAGGTTATGATATAATTGTAATGAACTGGGGAAAACTGAAGAAGGCCTATTTGTTCAGTTTCATGTTGGACTCTGGGGTAGGCCAGGACCCCTCTGGAATGAAAGTATTAAGTCCTACTTTCAAGAGAGATAGGTTAGCGAATTCTTTTATGAGCTGCTTTGGGAAAGGAAGGTAGGAAAAGGCCAGAGCATGACCTTCCTGCTTTCACAGTTTTCTCAGTTTTGTTTGGCCTAAAATAACCACCATGCCTAAAAGATAACCACTATGCCTAGCCCTAAGTAAGAGTATTGTGAAAGAGTAATATTTAAATATAAAAATCATAATTCTTGTAAAAATATAGACACATTCCAATGATTTAAGATTTTGATTAATGAGGGAACCAGTAAAATATAAAACATCAATTCAAAGGGGAACCCAAAGTGAAGACACTTGTATAATCCATCATTTAATAGATGTAAAACAGACTTGAAAAGGGGAGAAACTAATTTCATTCTTACTAAAAAAAAAAAAAGAAACATTTTTATTTATCTTATCAAGAATGATTTGCACAACCATAGTTTACTACAACTTACAAAGTTGTAGAAGTTATAGAAACCACTAAAAGACAACAATCATTGAATTAAGGAACCATAAACTTTACTTGAAAAAGCCTACTTTCTATTGAAAAGACACTCAATAATCTTAATTTCTGTCTTTCAATGTCTTTCACATTTTTTCCTGAAAAGAAATGTCTAGGAAGAAATGTAGAACCCATTGATATTCCAGAGATTAGCACATTAATTTCTTCTTTAAAATAAACCTAATATATTCTTCCTGTAGATCTTAAAGGGAAAGATCAAAAGCTTCAGCACTCACTGAGATTTCTAAAAAGTGTTATAAAATAGCCATAATTGCTTAGAAATAAGGATGCCTTATTTCTTTCATTGAATACTCTTTTAGGAGGAACCATCAGGAAAAGTTTCTGCAAAGTGTTCACTTTTAATGCAATTTTCTACAGGTTCGCCAACTCTGGCATGATAAAATTGACTTAGTCATTTCTGAGTTTGGATCTAAAGATAAGCCTCAAGACATACCCAAGTGGACTCTTCTGAACGCCTTACAGAAAACAGTAAGATGAAATTAACATACAACTAAAAATTCAGCATCACTGGTGACCACTGCAGAAGGGAAAAAGAACAGGCTGGAGCAGGGGGTGGGGTAGAGGAATGAGAGGTTATTGAATTTCTCCTAAGCAAACTGAGTGGAATGGTATTGTCCTCAGAGCCTCAAGTTTTTCATTCTGTAAGCCATTATTCTTTATTGGTTAATGAATGTGCATATAAACCTGGGTTCACCTGGAAAAGTATTAGTGGTCTTCTGCACCAAGTGCCATGGTCTTTCCTGCTACCCCTGTTGGGAGATAAATCTAAGCAGGAGTCCTCACTGGCAGCAGAGTAACACAGTGGTTGCCATTTGAGCCTAAACACCAAGATCTGCCACGTAGTGGCTTTGTATCCCTGAACAAGCAACTCTCTAAGCTTTGGGTTCCATAATAGTATCTACTAGTGCTTGTGAGAAATAAGTGAAATAATACATAGAATGTATAGAAAGCCTTGGATCATGTATTTCACAGTACAGGATTTTCTGGGCAAGTGCAGTAAAAGAGTAAGAAAACTGGTATTGTCAGCCAAATAATTTATAGGAATATATTAATGCCTAGAACATAATAAGTATTCGATAAAGAAAATAGCAAACATTCACATAATGCCAGACCTTTTTGTAATTATTTTGCATGATTTTCTTACTTAGTCCTGTCAATCTGATGAGGTAGGAACTATTATCTTTATTTTATAGAAGAGAGATAGAGAAAGTCAGGAACTTTCTCTAACCATCATCACACAGCTAATATGTGGCAGAATCAAGATTCAAACCTACATAGTCTGGCACTAGATTTTGTATTCTTTATTGCTGCACTATATGCTTCACATAAAAGTATCTATTGCTTTTAGTACATTTAGTAACAGAAGTGCATTCAACACAATTAAAATGTAATTATAAATGCTTTCACTATTTTTTCTCTTATGTATCTGATCTATAAGTGTATCATTTTTACAGATTACGTTACAATTTACAATAAACAGGAAACTGGTTCTGTCTGAGGCATCATTATTATTAATGAAATTTCACTTTACAGTTCCTAGCCATTGAGGTAGTATTCATAGGTTTGGTTAATTAATATTCAGTACCATAATTCTGGAGCATTATTTCAATAATTTATCTCTTCCTGAATTGTGGAAAGATTCTTGATACGTATTGTAACACTGGCAGCATTGATATTAAAAACCTTAGTAACAAATTTAGAAAATAATGACATAACTTTCCCTTACTTACTGACAAAAATTTAAGCAGATTGTTTCAGATCCTCCCAACTCAACCCAATTAGTAGGATTTCAGAGTAGGACTGGCAATAAAGCATTAGAAGTTTGATTATTTCTATGACTTTTTATTATCCCCTTTTTGGGTTGTGTTTTTTGTTGTTTTGTTTTTGTTTGTTTATTTGTTTGTTTTCTTGTACTAGGGATTGAACCCAGAGGCATTCTACCTCCAAGCTACACCCCCAGCCCAATTTTTTAAATATCTTTTTTGGAAACAGAGTCTCACTAGGTTGCTGAGAGCCTCCCTAAATTGTCAAGGCTGGCTTTGAACCTGCGATCCTCCTGTCTCAGCCTCCCAAGTACTGGGATTACAAGCATGCGCCACCATGCCTGGCTCCTTTTTTGGTTCTTTGTGGCAATTTTTCAAAAACTACAAAACCAAAAATAAATTTCTCACATTAGGCCTTAAAAGTAGAAATTACCTCGTCTCTTTTTAGATATTCTAAACAAGCGTGACACCACAGCATCTTCTAAATAAAGACAGAGGTAACTTCTAGAGTTCTAAATAAAGACAGAGGTAACTTCTAGAATTAGAAGCCAGAAGCAGCTCAAGTGATTCCTTGTACTATACTCTGGTCTATCACGTAGACCTTCCATCCTGAACTCCTATGAGATAGAATGCTCATATAATAATTTCCTGAGCTTTAGCACTGGTTGACAATAGTAGCAGCAATGAAGTAACGTATTAAACAAAAAACTACACTTATCTAATTCATCACATTTACATGGGAGTGTAAATTAAATTACCTTCATCAGAAAAAAACACTGCAGTGTGCATGGAAATCATGTAATTAACTGTGTTTTGAATATTTTATGCTGAAATTAATAGTACAATATTAATACAATAGTATTAATAGTATTTCCTAGTTACAGTGTTGTGGCCTACACAATTACACCGATTGGATAAAGAATAAAAATAAAGAAAATTCAGAACAGGTGCCATGTTCTTGCACAAATTCCACATTAAGAAAGTGGTTTTGTGATGAGCCACTGAATGCAACTTACCTAGAGGTAAAAATAAGTCCAGGCCTCTCCAAGTTTATATAAAGTGTGTTTGTTTTCTTGTTTGTTTTGCACATAAATTTAGAATTCTGAGCAAATGTTTTTATAGAAGCCATATGATTCATGATGGCTACATTCTTAAGTCACTTCACCAAATTGAACACGTAATTAGGTAAATTATAGTATTACTTTAGGTATATAACAAATCAATTAAATAAATTGTATGTGACTTAAGCACAACTTAGGATGCCATCAGCTCTCTCCCCAACAAGCCTTCTAACAGCCTTCAGGAAGAGAAGGCACTTTTGTGAAAGTGCTGGCGGATGAGAGTGGTAAGGGAGATGAAATGCCAGAAGTAAAAGCTCACGACAGTTGGTAACAACTGAATGGAAGGGACTCCCATGATGACAAAAGTGGTGTTCAGCTCAGTGTGGCCGAGTAAAACCTCATCTGGCACATCTGCTCTTAATGGTATGGGCTAGTGATAAATTAGGGATTTCTGTTCCAAGAACTGCTAGTAGTTTTTATAGTTTGTACACTGAGTTTGTACATCTGACTTTAAAATGTCTCGTTAATTACATAATTGCTTCAAAAATAAATCAAGCATTACATTTTTTAAAAGTATCTACTACTTGGGAAATAATCATTTTATGTGGTGGTATATACCCCCAATGAATTTCAGTGGTCTACAGAAGGCCACATTTCTTTTTAATTATTAATAAATTCCTGATTATAATTCTATAACATTGTAGCAACTTTGGAGCTAGCAAGTGAGGTATCCTGCTAGCAAGGAAGTTCCTGGGTTTTGGCAAATTATTAATCTATACATTTTTTTCTTCTGTATAATAAATGTATGTATAAAACCATTTCCATCTCCAAGCTAATGTAAGTAACTTATTTTCCTTAGGGTTGTGGAAATAAAATCAGCGCATGGTATGATGCTAATGCTTCAGCCTTGATTTGGATTATTGTAGGATTTTTGGTTTCAGAGGTAAGCTTTTCTTTATATGTTTATAGATAAAAATATTAAGTATAAATGATACAGAACAGACTACAGAACAACCAGCTAACCAGGCAAGTAAAAAGTAGGAGTCAGGAGTTTGAGACTGCTCACACCCGGGAAGGGTCCAGCTGGAAGAAATCAGTTAATCTGCCAGGTGGGTGCAGCCTGTTATAAGTGATTGTCCTGGATGAAGTGATTTCATTGCTTTGAGATATCTATCATCTATCTATCTATCTATCTATCATCTCTCAATCTATTTTTATATCTTTCTGTATATTACAGTTTGTGTGTGTGTGTGTGTGTGTGTGTGTGTGTGTGTGTGTGTGTGTGTAGTAACAACACCTATCCTGGCAGTAAAAGCACTATGTTGGGAGCTCTGAAGTCTAGGCAATATTTGATGTTAGTAATATCTACTATTAATTCATTCAATAAATTTGGATGAAGGTGGACACCCCCTGCATGTCAAGTACTATACTAGAGGTTGGTGATTCAATAAGAAGTGAAATGAATACATTCCATGCCATGCAGGGTGCCAATTGTGGAATTGGAATTCAGGAACAGTATGCTCTTCTCTAGTCTTGGTGAGGACTGATAGGAGCCGGTACAGGCTATGAATTCAGATAAACTATGTGTGGATAGATTACTATAGTGAGGACTACAGCATTGGAACAGATAAATAATCCGTGGTTTTCAAGAATAGGGTACTGTACTGAATTTGATATTATGGTGAGCCACAAAACTACTCTACTCGCCTAAGATTTCATCTCAATTGGTAACAGTTTTATTCTCAGAATGGTAGTAAATCAAAACATTTTTGTGTATGTGGCACTGGACATTGAACCCAGGGGCACTCTACCACAGAGCCCCATCCCCAGCCCTTTTAAAGGTTTCATTTTGAGATGGAATTGCTAAGTTGCTGAGACTGGCCTCAAACTTGTGCCTCTCTTGCCTCATCTTCCTGAGTCCCTGGGATTACAAGTGTGGGCCACTGCACCCAGCTCCAAGACATTCTTATAAATTTTTTTTTTTTTTTAATTTTTTATTTCTTTTTTTAATTTTTTAGCATGGAATTTTATACATTTCTTGGGTACAACAGGGTTAATTACACATTTTTGTTGGGTACAAACTAGTACAGGTAAAGACATCCATGCACATATTTCTCATTAACCCTTCCCCAATTCCCACCCACCCTCCCCCTATCTCCTGGTCAGTTTAG
>PVLC010002065.1:0-15896 GCA_004027655.1 Graphiurus murinus
AAAAAAGAACAACAAATGGCATCTTCTCTGTGTTTGGTTTATCACACAGCTATCTCCAAAACCCCTGTGCATCCCTCCTGAGGCTCGTTCATCCTCTCCTGGCCTCCACTGCAAGATTCTAAATCTACCAAGGCTGATTTACTAATCCCGCCCACTCCCCAGCCACATGGTCTGTTTTCCTCTAAAATGGCAGCCCCTAACGTAAAATCCATAGCTGACCCTTGGAATCGCCTCCTGTCCTCCCAGGCAACCCGTTTTCTCTCCAACTTTGGAACAAGAGGCCTGATGGGCAGGCCTACCAACTGCTGCCACATGCCCTTCCATCTGGGAAGGGCCCCACAGGTCACACCTCACCTGCTGCCTTCTTTATAAACTTGCCACCAGAGCAGTGCTTGCTGGCACAGTCCTCTCTCCACCTCTCGTGGGTGCTGACCACACTCATCACCAGAATAAGGAGATATGTTTGGAGCGGCCAGGTAGCACTGTGCCCCAGCTCCGCCCCGTTCCCTAGGGCAGGATGGAGATCCCTTCAGGGACTCTGAAGGCAGTTCTCGTGGTCACTGCCACGAGGGGTCTTTCTTCCCCATAGAACCCACCCTGTTCTTTCTGTCCAGAGAGACAGCATGGTCACCCTTAGTGAAATAAACTAATTGAGTGGGAAGGGAGCTTCCTGTCCCCTCCAGAAGACACGAGCTAAATCACACAATCATTGTCTTGTCGGGAGCCTCAAGGCCTCTCTCCACAAGCAGGCTGGAAGGATTTGGAGGTGTCTTAGCCTGGAAACACTCTGGCCTAGTCCTGTGAATATTTAGCTGCCATCTGAACAGCCACGTTGTGTCACTTTGATCTGCCCAAGAAGTGGGCCCCTGAGTTCCTTCTCCAGTGAGGCCAAGAGATGGAGAGTGACACGTGCAGCTTTCCTAACCCTCTCCTATACTCCTTCCCTTTCTTTCCTCCTAGGGCCCCTCCTCAAGAGAGCTGGGGAGGGGACTGCAGTGTGAGCGGGAGGAGCAATGCCATCTTTAGTGGCCGTTGGTGGTGACCTTAATCAGGACAATGAGGTTGAGTTTCTTTCGGTAAAGAGATGAGAGGAGCTGACTTCAAAAGGTAGAGAATAGTTGGTCTCCCAAACAATGGACCCCAAAGGTCACCACTGCAGGAAATAAGAGAAGACACAGATGCAATGTCTGTTTCCAGAGTAGTTTAACCTTCTACGAATCACAGGGCTCAAGGAGCCGGGGAGGTCCCTGAGCCCTGCAGGCACCCAGGAATAAATGGACTCAAGCATTCCAGACAGATCTCTTAAAATATATGTAAAGACGTCCAGAAAAGAAATGCCACATGGAACGAGGGCCGATGGTGGAGATCTGGACGTAGGCGAATAGGGCAGTAAGTGTGAGTATAGGTCATGTCCATCTAGACAGAAGGCTGAGTTATAAACCCCAGAGACAGTATAGTGTGACCTTTGAGGGGGCTGAGCGATGGCCTTCAGTTAAAACTACACGTGAATCTTAAAAATAAAATTGCAAGGCCCAATACAAAGTCATCGTGGTAGGCTTTATCCTCAGGTTCCATGATGGAAAATAAAGTCAGGGATGGAAAATAAAATCACAGCCTTTGGTAGGCAATGGTCGGCCTGGGGCAGGGGGAAGCCCAGTTTCCACCGCAATGCACCCATAGTCCCCAAACTGGCAGCTCTAGGAGAATCCCAGAAGTTAGTAGGAAGAAAAACTCTCAGACTCACCAACTCACTGAAAGATCTTACACACAACACTGGTATTCTCTACGCCTCAGTTTCCCCATCAGAAAAGTAAGGATTGCTTTCCCCAATTCTGCCAGTATGTGGACAGATCTGTCTGCCGCATTTGCATGCCAGTCATCTTTGGGTGTGGGTTTTCCTGTGCTAATCTGCTTGATATCCAGAGAAAGGCTATCATGCCTTCAAGGGAGCCCACGAGGCCTTCCTAAGGGGTGGAGCGTCCCATGCAGGGACTCAGAAGCCACCTTCCTGATATCCTAGTCAGCACCCTCTGGAATCTGGGGCACAGGAATGTATAGTTCCCAGGGGCATGATCCACTAGCTTTATTCACCTCTGCATATGTGCACACACGTTTGTGTGTGTTTAATAGAGACCTCCCAGGTGAAGGCATTAGAGTGTATACACCCTTGCATCTTCTAAGGGATCTTCCACAACTCTTGACGCTGAATCACTCAGTTTTGGTGGGTTATCTGGTACCAATAATCCCACCTATGAACTATTCAGGCCCCAGAACCAGAGAATTACTACATCTAAGTTTTGGAACTAACCTGAAAGGTGTTTATTCAAAAAACACATAGAAGCATCTATTACACAATAGGAACTTAATAAAAGTGTTCCCTCTTTCTCCTTCCCCTGGTTCCCTTTCTTTACTAATTTTTTATTGTTTAAAAGATGACTTCAAGGATGGGGGAGGACCCATAACAAAGCTTTAGAACACCCGAGGATTTTCAGTTCCTCTAGCCTCATCTATAGCATAGCCATCAACTTGGTAGTCTCAGGAACCCTAAATTTCAGTTATGCAAAATACCCTGTGTGGTTCATCCTAACTATAAAATGCCGTGCCCAGTTTCTGCAAGAAGTCATCATCTGATTCCAATCCCCACCTATTAAAAATAACAAAGCACCCCTTCCCACCTTCGCAACTTAAGAGAAACCAGACTGCCATGCCCACAATCCCAAAAGCCCTGCATTCCCCCACAGTACCATTTGCTGCCACTGTTTGAAGACCAAAAAGTAAGGGAAGAGAAAAAGAAAGGAAAAAAAAGAAAAGGAGAGAGAGACTCAGTGCAACATCAGAGCGAGGAAATGCAGCTCTGCTTGGCAGGAACACAACCAGATTTGGGAGATCAAACCGGAGCCGCCGGAGGTGTGCAAATCACTTTTTCCCTGTACCTGCTCTGGCGCCAAGACAAACACTGAGGGCAGAGCAAAAGGCAAACATGGGGAAAGTGCTGAGCTCCCAGCACCCTGCTAAATTCAGCGTGGAGCCGTATTGGGATTATGGTAAGCACTTTTCACAGACTCCCCCTTGCTAAGGAAAACTGTCCTCAGCCAGGCACTGAAGCGCAACCAGCTTCACACCTGCTGCCCTGCTCTCCACGCTAGGCCTCTGGGGCACTGGTAGACAGACAAGGCCACTTAGACCTCCACAGGCCGCGTAAACATCTCTCCAGGCTCCAGGCCCCTGAGGAGAGCCACGGGCTGGGTACTTGCCACCCGGAGGTGGACATCCAGACACCGTGATCTGGCCCTCCACCTAGTCTGGGGACTGCTGTAGCAGTGCAGGTTTCTGAGGACCATGTGGACAAGCCTGTGAAACAGTGGGCCAGGATGGCTCCACCGAGGCTGCCAGAGGAGCAATTTCCACCACTGCTCACCTGCCAGGAGACCCATTTCCTCCACCTCAAGTCCCAGACCCAGCAAGCCACAGACAAGACTGCAAAGGCCCTCCTGCCCTACACGTGGGCCGCTCAAGGGACTGAGAGAGAAATTTCATCCACCCTCAGGCCTTAAAAGGGAGAAGTTCCTTGGGGCCTGCTGGACCTCAAATGCACCTGTTGCTTCTTTTATCTTTTTTGGTGCTGGGGATTGAGCCCGGGGGCATCTGCCTCCAAGGTACATGCCCCATTGTGTGTGTGTGTGTGTGTGTGTGTGTGTGTGGCAGAGAGAGAGAGAGAGAGAGAGAGAGAGAGAGAGAGAGAGAGCGAGCCAGACAGACAGACCGACCAGGGGCATTCTACCTGTGAGCTATACCTCCACCCTATTTGTGTTTTTGTTTTGGAACAGGGTCTCAGTAGGTTGCTGAGTCTTGCTACATTGCTGAGGCTATCCCTGAACCTGTGATTCTCCTGTCTCAGCCTCTCAAGTATTGGTATTATAGACATATGCCACCTTACCCAGCACCCACAGTGCTCTTAATTTTCAAAATTTGAAACAAAGTCTCACTAGATTACTGAGGGTCTTGCTAAATTGCTGAGGCTGACCTCAAACTTGTGATCCTCCTGTCTCAGCCTCAAGTAGTGGGATTACAGGCATGCACCACCATGCCTGGCATTTTTTTGTGTGTGTGTGTGTGTGTGTGTGTGTCTGTGCAGTACTGGGGATTGAACCCAGGGGCATTCTACCTCTGAGCTACAACCCCAGCCATATTTTTTATTCTTTATTTTTGAAACAGGGTCTCACTAAGTTGCAGAGAGCCTCACTAAGTAGCTGAGGCTGGCTGGGAACCTGGATCCTCCTGTCTCAGCCTCCCAAGTACTGGGATTACAAGCATGTGCCACCACGCCCAGCACCTATTGCCTTTTAATTCCAAGATCAGAGTGGATTTTTGGGAGATTGAGTCACTTCCTCCCAGTGGCTACCAGGTACTCAGCAAAGAAGGCATAGCAGAAAACGCAGATGGAGACTTTCAAGCCGAAGACCCGAGGGCACCCTGCCCACTGCCTTGCCCACTGACCGGCACCACCAGGGCCCATGGGGGTGGTGCAGGCCCTGTGAGTAGCCAACCCTTCTGCTGGAGGGCATGAGTTAGGACTGGAAACTGCACCCCACATGTTTTGCAAGTGGACCCGTTGGCCAAGAGAAGCCAGCACAGCACAAGAACAGAGCAGGACACGGGTGGGTTTTGTAAAGAAGGGAACAGAGAGATGGGCGGGCGGCGATTTTGATTTTGGTGAGATCTGGAAGGTTACCAGCCCTGTGAGTAGCTGCACTATAAAAAGAGTCAGACACTAAGTATTTCCTTTCCCATAAAATATTCATTGCTGCATGGAAGAGCCAAGAAGCCGAAACCTCAAGCATTTCTAACT
Organism: Graphiurus murinus; assembly: GCA_004027655.1. NCBI lineage: Eukaryota > Metazoa > Chordata > Mammalia > Rodentia > Gliridae > Graphiurus > Graphiurus murinus. The sequence continues at coordinate 4,850 of PVLC010002065.1, forward strand.
TTGTACTGCAGTAATAACAGAGTTTTATAAGAACCTTCTGACTGTACTTGAACTAGACTATAAATACACTTCCAGCTAAGAGAAAGGAGGAGAGATGCATCTAGCCCCCCTGAGTCTACAGTGTACCGAGAAAGACCCCAGGTACACTCCAATCCCATTTAGCATTTCAGCTAGCTAACAGCAGATGGAGTGGTCGTGAAACCAATTCTTAGAGAAGGGCCTGCCGAGAAGCAGGCTCCTCTCACAAACAATGCTCCGACGGACTCAAAACCTAGTTCACAAATGGCTTTGCCCCTGCTTAACAACGGAACAGTGTTCAGAGTGCCTGATATTTACTCAGCTCTTGGCAATTTACAGAGCGCTTCCTCATCCCTTCGGCCTAAAAACAAAGGGGGCAGGGTGGGCGCTGTTGTCCCCGGAGGCTCAGGGAGGGTGGGCAACTGGTCTAAGGTCACACAGCCAGCTAGAAGGCAGCAGGACCAGGCCAGAACTTCATTCCCCTGACTTCCTCCGGCCCGCTTTAGCTACCACTGCCCCTGCTGACAGAAACTGGAAGGCAGAATGCTCAAATAAACTTGAGCCAGCCGCGGCTGCATGCTCTGCCCTGTGTGAGTGATTTGGAAAAGTAGGCAGTCTTGCAGGGGCATCTTTTCCCTGTTCAGTTCGTATGACGTAATGAGCCCTGCCAGGGGCGACCATGACTGGGAGTCTGCACATGACACCAAGTGTGGACACTCTGTCTCTTCACTCACCTGGGCTCACCTGCCGGACACACGGACAGACTCACTGACTTCATTTAACAGCTCTTTTGACAGCATTCTAGACAGAAAGGGTATAGGTTGATAAGATGACATACAGTCATCCCTAAACACTTGACACTTAACATTTCATTTGAGACTACATCCAAAGTTAGAGCTTTCCCCCATTGCTCCAATAGAGGAGGCCATCCATTTTCCTAACTCCTCCCACCCAAACTCCTCTTTAATAGACTCTGAGCGGGTGAGTATCTTCGAAGAAAGATTTAACGCGCAAAATCTCCTCATTTTCTCATAGGTGCAGCTGTCACTCAAGACCAAATGGATTCCACCAAAGACTCACATAGGGACGTTCAAAAACTGGGGTTGTTGACTCTGCCTAGTTCAACTTAAAGCTAGTGTGGCCCTCATGGTTTTTAATGGCCCTACATGATTCAATGAATTTGGGCATTCACTGGCCGGCCATCTGGGGACAGGCCTGCCTATCTGCAAACTGGCAGGCTTCCCTATTTGTTCTGTGGAACAATAAACATCAATGAATTAGAAGCTTCAATTATGTCAGAACATTTCCAACACCTGACTCTTAAGAATAGCCAGACCCATGAAAACAAAAGATTTTGTGTCCAAGAACTTAGTGAGAATTTTTAGACAATAATGTTTAAACACCTATCTTAGGCCAAGGTGTCTCAACCTCAGCACTGCTGGCATTTTGGACCAAATAGCGGGTGGGGGAGCAGAAGTGGAGATATCGTCCTGTTCATTTCAGGGGGGTTAGAAACATCCGGGGCTGCTACCCACTTTGTGTTCAGTAACAACTCCCTCAGTTGTGACAACTGAAAACATCTTTGAGCATTGCCAAATGTGTCCTAGAGCACAAAATTGTTGGGAACCACTGTCTAAGGGTTAAACTTAATCCAAGCCAGTGATAACACCTTCCGTGTGCCATTGTGCAATCCTAAGTGATAACCAAAATTTTACTAGCCCTCATGTGCTACAAGATCACGAAATGTCAAAGGACTCAATTACTTTACTATCTTGTACTTAACAAAAGCAGGAAAATACACTAGCCTATTTTGCAAAGCATTTCAGCAGAGCTTATAATCAAAAGGATTTTCCAGTTAAGCCTCGATTAGCCAGAAAACGTAATGAATTACCATAGCTTCATCCTCAAATATTCCTATTAACTATTTTCTTTCCATGAGCATACACATACTCAGGCAGGATCACCTGAAGCTATGCTTACTTAGCCTCATAAAAAGATTCAACTATCTGCTGAACTATCGCCGAAAGCATCTATTTTATTTAGGAGAGGTTGGGAGAGGGAATTGGGAAAGCAATTGCAGAGGAGAGAAAATGAAGTTCTGGTCACCTCACTGGACACTGTCCTTTTGACCATCCGGTGCTCACTAATAAAATCTACCGAAAGCCTGAAGACTTCTGCCTCCCCTCAGTCCCAACCAACCCAGATGTACGGCTCATACAGATCTCTACGCGCATGTACCTGCAGGCACACACACCAATGCACACCCAGCCACTGATGCTGACACATACGAATTATACACATTCCCAATATGCCCCAGAGCACAGCATCAGTCCTTGATTCAAAATGCCATGTTTCAACCAACCTGAAAAACAAAAGTGGAAGTGGGTAGGAAAGGTTATGAAGGACACCCACAAGTGACCTCCCCAACCAAGTTCCTCCAAGCTACTTGCGGCACACGGTCTCCAAAATAACCGAGAGTTGTCCAGCTCTCTCCAGTGACGAAGTGGCTGGGGGGCATCCAGAGAGAGATTCTTTCCAAAGCCCCAGGCAGGGGCTGGGATCGCACAGTCCTCTCTGGGGTAAGGCCACGTTCTTGTCACATTTGCTCTTGCCTCTCAGAAAGACCCTGAGCCTACAAAGCAGAGCGGCTTCCTCCCAAGCCAACAAGCAGAAACTTTTCAAAAGCAAAAGAAAACCGAAGCCTGCTCCTCCCTAGGCATCCTACCTCTCTCCAGGACTATCATTAAGAGACGCTTGATTTCCACACACACCTTGCTGGTCCAAGGAAATCAATATGAAAATCAATTCATCCACTGATATATTTTATCAAGATACATGTGGCAATGCCACATTTCATTTACAGTGCGGCACTCGGGGAAGCCAAGGTCACTGGATTGAAAGCGGGATGCGGGAGGGAGCGAGGGAGGGGGAGAAGCCCATATTCTGCGAGGGCTGCAAATAGAAAAGTGAATGAAATAGGAACAGAGATAGAAAAGGGAGCCTGGGGATACAACAATTACTGTATGTAGGAGGCGTAGCGTCGCTCCAGCTTGCCAGCTTGTTTAAATGTGAAATAGTTGGTAGATTTAAAATTCTAACTATTTTTCTTCTGACCATGGCAAACCAAAAATGGTTCCACTGGCGTGCCGGGCAGTAGAATATAAAACATTTTTGAGCAGGAAATGAAGAGGGAGGAAGAAACAAGGGGTGAGGTGCAGGGCAACAGAGACCAGACAGAATCTGGGCAAGAAGGCCAAGACAGAAATGAAAGGGAACGGGGCGGGTGGGCCACGGGGCGCGTGCTGGGAGCCCGCGTAAGGCAGGAAGCAAAAGGGGGAATTTCAACAAGCCTCAGGGAGGAAAATTATGATATCCGCATGGCTGCAAAGGGGCATATTTTTAGTAAATTTGAAAGTGATTTGCCACACGCGGCCCCATCCCACTCGGAGGGTTCTCCGCCGGCTCCGGTGGCTGCGCTGTGGATCAAATGTACTCAGTAATTGCACAGTCACTGCTACCCTCTCACCTCTAAACAGAGCGGATTAAAATAGCATGAACAGCTATAATAACAGGTTTGGGATTCAGCTTTTTACAGCCAGGAAAAAAAAAAATGCTTATGGAAATAAGGATTTTGCTGACTATTTTCCAAGTGAAGGAACGGAGAGAAAAGTAGCCACGGGAAGGGCAGAACTGTACCCGGCGCTGAGCGGGCTCTGAGCCACAGTGTGCCGTCTGTCCAGATCAAGACTAAGGGTAAAGGGTGTCTGGAGACACACTGGGACGGGGCACAGCCTCCCACTCCACCAGCACCCGTAATTGGGGCTGACTCCTAACATCCCGTCTATTTTTTTTTTCTTTTTGGTACTAGAGATTGAACCCAGGGACATTCTACTTTTGAGCTACACTCTAGTCCTACTTTACTTTTTATTTTGAAACAGGGTTCACTAAGTTACCCCAGGCTGGCCTGGAACCTACGATCCTCCTGTCTCAGCCTTCCACGTAATGGGATTACAGGCGTGTGCCACCACATCCTGCTCCACTGTCCTTTCTTTCTCCAGGGCTTGAGGGGTCCCATAGATGATACTTACGCCCTATGTTTGCAATCTGCCCTCTAGGCCTCTCCAGTGACCCAGGAAGGGAGCTAGTGCATGGGACAGGGATGGATGACAAGCAGGTGCCTACTTTGAGGAAAAATAAACTGCCCATACCAACTTAGTCCCCTTCTAAACCAGCCCCGTTTTTCACTGGCCAGATCCCAAAGCTAGACGCTGCTTGTCTTTAAGAACCCGAGCTTTATCTTAAAAGATCGTAAGTCTCTGAACACACCCTGGATCACAGCCGCAGCTGACACTCAGGAATTGCTCAGGTGTGCCAGGAACCAGTAAAGACTTTACTGCCTCACCTCACTGAATCCTCTTAACACGCCCTCCCATTTTGCCGGTGAGAAAACTAAGGGTCGGATGTTTCACTGATCCAAGATCCTATACTGGGAAGTGTTCCAATCGGGACTCAAACCCAGCACTGACTGCAGAGGCTGAGCTGGTTCCCCACCCCACTGTGCCCATGTAGATGACAGTCCCCGTCTCCAGAACTGTGGCTCACTGCTACCCTTCACATAGCCACTGCAGGACTGGCCAGGTGGCTGGGCAGTGGACATCTATGCTGCCCGCCATTAAAGCTGACAGCTGGCCAAGTTGCTGACTGCCCTGCCCCCCCCCCAAACAGGTGCTTCCAGGTGTCCAGGCTGGCACGGGGCAGGCGTGTGGGCAAGCTGATGTTGGTCACTCAGGGTCACTGCCCTTCCAAATTGCCAACATCTGGAGACTCCCATGCTTTCCCAAGGCAGCCACGCAGCTCTTGTGGTTTCTTGTACCTTGTTGCAGGAATGGACACTGCACTAAAGCCAGACATCAGATGGGGCGGTGACCAAAGGACAAGAGAGTGAGTTCCCAGAGAGAGAAAGAGATTTTCCAACATCCTGTCAAAATTGGGCGAGAAAGACTTGGGCCTGGGCAAGCCTAAGTCCCTCCCCAGGTCTTTATGAGCTTCCCATCCCAGTGATGTGGGAGGAGAACTAGGAACAGAGGAAAGGCTTGCACACACTCAGTGCCCAGAGTCTTGCCTTGCACAAAGAGATGGCGGTGAGATTCTGTACCCCATCCTTAGATACCTGTGCGGAGCCCCACTCTCCAAGACACAAGAGTAATCATATCATCCTTCCCCAAGCCCCAGCCCACAACTATCGAAGGCATGTGTGACACCTGATGGGAGAGGCAGAGATCTGTAGGGCGCATGGGCTGTCCCAGTGACAGCAGTCTCTCCCTGAGCCCACTGTCTCCCCAGCACCCCTACAAGAACCCTATTCTGAGCACCCCCTTCCAGTCCTTCCCTCCCCTAACTCTTGATACAACTCCTAGTCAGGAGCCCAGCCTTGGGCCCTGCCTCTCAACTCCCCACAAATACCTGAAGGGAGAGCATTAGAACATTCTCAGCAGCAAAAGTAGCCATTTAACTCTGTGTGTGTGTGTGTGTGTGTGTGTGTGTGTGTGTGTGTGTGTGTGTGTGTTGGAGAAGGGATATGTGAAGACCAGACCATTACCATAGTCCTCTAGCTTCAGTGCACATTAGAATTATTTGGGGAGCTTATTTAACACAGATTTCTATTCCCACTCTAGGGATTCTGACCCCAGCCCATCCATGGGATTCTGATGCCAGTGGCTCAGTGGGCCACTTTGAGAACCCCCTGACTTATAGGTTGCAGTGGCAGAGAGGGAATATCTGGACTAAGGATTCTCCCATGAGGAGCTGCACCAGGAGGGTGTATTACACTCGAGGGACTTTGAACACACACAGCCCTGCTCCTGCTTCATCCTGAGATGGAGACACTGCTGTCACCAGGCTCTGTGGCGCAAGGGAGCAGAGGGAAGAGTGGGCCTGGGAGTACTAATTTGGGGGCCCAAGGGTGGCACAGTGTGGACCTCTGGTTACCCTTAAGGACATGCAGGGCCTCACTCTTGTGTGTGAAAATCTCTGTAAACTTTCAAAATCTTGCTCAAGAGGTGATCAGGTCTGGGTGATCACTCCCCCAGGCTCTATTCTCACCTTGTCACTAGGCCCCTAGTCCTACCCTTGATGATGATAATGCCAGGGTCACCCCAACAAATGCACTCCGCTCCCTCAAAACGAATGTGAGAAGCAGGGCGTAGTGGCGCACACTTGTAATCCCAGCATTTGGGAGGCTGAGACCGGAGGATCCGGGTTCACGGCCAGCCTCAGCTACCTAGTGAGGCCCTCTGCTACTTAGGGAGACCCAGTTTCAAAATAAAGAATAAAAAATAGGGCTGGGGGTGTAGCTCGGAGGTAGAATGCCCCTGGGTTCAATCCCCAGTACCGCAAAAACAACAACAACAACAACCGAAAAAAAACGAATGTGAGGAGTCTCACGACCTTCTCTGTCTATGCCACATTAGTCCATCCCTTTCATGGTCAGATCTTCTGGGACCAACCTCAGAGGGCCCAGCTGGGGAGGTCAGGATGACCTCAATCTACATCACACCATGGCCACTACCACCTTAATACCTTGATGCCTTCCAGAGGTAGGAATTAAGCTAGAGGGGCACCTGCAAAAACTCTACATGGATAATGAAACAAGGAGGAATGGTGGGGGGCGGGTAGGGTTACAAGTTTCTTGTTTTTAGCTTCCTTCTAGATATTTCGTTACAGAGCAGCAGACACACCTTGTTTTAAGACTAGATGGGGCAGAGGTGGTATTAGATACAAGCATATTATCCATGCCTGTGCAGAAGAGATGGATTCCAATGAGAGATCACAAAAGCGAAAGGCTCAGAGCCAGAGAGATCCTTAACACGGCAGAGCGTAGGGGTGCATCTGGCTCCAAGCCTTCCATCTAGGAGTACAGCCTTAGCAGGGGCAGGAGGCTGTGGGTATGATGGGGCACTCAAGGCCCAGTGAGCACTAGTCTTCTCTCACAAATAAGAATGCGTCCATCCCAAGAGTCTGAGTGTGCAAACCCAAATCTGGCCCCAATGACAGTGGACTTCTCACCTCTCCATGAGAAGGGAGGCTTTGTTCCTCTAGTTCTCCCTGTTGCCTCTTTCTGGGAAAACAGATGCATGATGGGGGGTCAGGTCTGACCCTAAAAGACCTCATCTAGCAGCTGTCCGAAGCAAAAAGGGATGAAGTAAGATGACTCTCCTGCAATCAGTACGTCCTGGATGCCATCCCACCAGCCCAGACTCTGCACAGAGGGAAAGCAAGATGGGGGTGAAAGAAATGAAGGACCTTTCTACAGACCTGACTAAAGAGAGGTTCAAGGAACAACAAAGATGAAAACAAGAATGACATTGTGGGGGCTTGTGTGGGACCCTGGCCTGCCATTTTGTAGTTGGATGACTGTGGTCCCAGTGCTTAACTCCATTGGACTTCCTCACCCAATGGAGAAGATTAGAACTTAAAGGTTAGAACTTCCCACCTCTAATGTGGAAAAGGACACCATCACCTACCTCCTACCTCAAAGGACTATGGTTACATGAGCTGAGGAAAGGAGCCACTGGGGCAAAATGTTATAAATCAGTCTACCCCACATTGGTAATGGTGATACTGGGGCTCTCTGGATGATTCCTGGAACCTTTCTGTAAGTTTGCAATTATTGAAGAGGAATAAAACCACATTTGTTTTCCTAGAGGAAAGTTGGAATGGAAGGGGGAGTAGGGAAACTATTAAATCTTTATACATAATCCTTGCATTATTTCACTTTTTTTTTTTTCCGGTACTGAGGATTGAACTCAGGGGCATTCTACCTTCGAGCTATACCCCCCAGCCCTATTTTTTTTATTCTTTATTTTGAGACAGAGTCTCACTAAGTTGCGGAGTGCCTCACTAGGTAGCTGAGGCTGGCCTCGAACCTGGATCCTTCAGTCTCAGCCTCCCAAATGCTGGGATTACAAGCGTGCACCACCATGCCCAGCTTGCATTATTTCACTTCTTAAAGTGAGTATTGTCCCTTTTTTTTTTTTTTTTTTAGGACTAAGAGTAAAAGAGGTGGATGGGGAGGGTAAAAGTCTGTGCTGTGTGTGTGGTACAGAGAGGAGGTTCAGGGACATGGAGCTGAGTGGACATGTCTCCCCAGTCACAGCGTGAGCCCCGAGGTCCAGAGACTCTTTGCTCGTTCACCAATCCTCCTCCTCCGCAGCCTGCTCATGCCACATTCTGCACTCAGTGGTCATTCAATACCTGTGTCTGACCGACAATGAGCGTGCGTGAGAGGCTGCAACAGGTGTACCCTGCAGAGTCATTAAGGACAGGAGATTTTCATCAGCCTGGCTTGGCTTAACTGTCTCCTGGTGCATGAAGTTCGGGTTTCAGGGTTGTGGCCAAGAGATGCTGATTTACCAGTACCCTTCATGGTCAGGCCTGTTCCATGCTATGGGCCCAAGGGGTTAATCTTTGGGGTGTTTTTTCCTCTCCCACCATCCCCTTTCCAAATGATTGGCCTTAATCTCAGAGCTTAGCAAGGGTGGAATTCCAGAACACCTCAGTTCCGGACCTTGTTTGGCAGGGGTTTAGGAGAAGGGATGGAGGACGAGAGACTAAGAGGGAGAGAAGGGTAGGAGAAGCCGGTGGGGTAAATCTGAGAACTCAGCTGCAAGCTGCTGCCTTTTCAGTCATCACAGCCACCCAGGGCCTATTTTCTTCTCACAACCCCTAATGTGAGCACTGCTGACACTTGATTGAAAAACAGCCAGGTGTGGGGGCGCATGCCTATAATCCCAGTACTTGGGAGGCGGAGACAGGAGCATCACAGGTTTTGGGCCAGTCTTAGCAACTTAGTGAGACCTGTTTCAAAATAAAAAATGAAATAAAGCTGAGTGTGGTGGCACTCGCCTGTAATCCCAGTACTTGTGGAGCTGAGACAGAAGGATTGCTGGTTTGAGGCCAGACTCAGCAATTTAACAAGATACTCAGCAACCTAGGGAGATCCTGTTTTAAAACAAATACAATAAAATAAAAAGGGCTTGGGGTATAACTCGAAGGTAGAATACCCCTGGGTTCAATACTCAGTACCACAAAAATAATCAAAAAATAAAAGGGTTGGGACTATAGGTCAGAGGTAGACTCCCCTGGGTTCAATCTCTAGTGTCACAAAAATAAATAAAATAAAATAAAAAGGGCCATTTGCTTTTGGGGTATCCTGACCCCACAGCAAGGGGCCTTGCATTACACTTACAGTGGCCCGTAAATTAAGCAAACAGGTCCTACGAGTCAAAAAGAGAATCGAGATGGACTCTGTTCCCTATCACCCCCGCCTATCTCCCCAAAGCAAAGTGACCTTAAACACAGAATACATCTGCTGAAATCCTGTTGAGATTATTCATATGTTTTGATTCCTAATTCAGAAATAATAAGTGGTTCATGGGTTCCAAGTTTAAAAATATATTCATCATCTGGTCTCTTCGCAGCATGCATCCCACTGGCATGGGAGGGTAAGCCGCAGGAGGCTTCCCGTAGCGACCTGGAGCCTGTATAGCCACTTAGCCACAGGTGACAGGAGTGTGTGGCCCCATAGCTCCCGTCTCCATTTTATTAAAAACCTTATTTTAAGGCCATTGTCAAGAAGAATGACTTAACTCCTCAGCAACGTAGAGCTTAGAGTCTGGCAAACTGTAAATCCAGCTTTCTTGACTGTTCTTCAGAAAGATAGATAAACCATATGAAAAATGGGAATTTATGCTCAATTACAAACTCAGTGTATAAATCGACACAGAGAACAGTTCACTGTGGTGTGTTAACAGGGACCCAAGGACCCCCTCAAACATTCCCTTTCCAGAAAACCCTCTGTATGTTTTGTGAATATATATACAGTACACACATATAGAGACAGACACGTGTACATATGCACATGTGTGTTATATATATGTATACATGTGTGTACTGTGCATGTGTGCACACATAAATTACATGTGTGTGCGTGCATACATGTGTGCGTGAACATACACACACAGCAAGCCCAAATGAGGTAGAGTCGAGAATGAGGTGTTGTCGAGAATGAGGTTCATACTCCAACACGACATGAGGCATTTTCTTAACAATATGTTCAGCCTTCTCATCTTCTCCTTCTGGGGGTTCAAGGAGCCCCCTTCCAATCCATAAAACCCCCAGGTGGATCCCAGCAGTCATATCATACCATGCTATTATACTGCTACTGAACTGTGTGTCCTTAAAATTAATATGGTGAAACCCTAACCACCAATGTACCTGTTACAACAATATAACTGCAATTAGCCAGTCCTTAATTTCCATAAAGAGAAAATTAAGGTTAAACGAGGTCACAAGGGTGGAGCCCAAATCCAATAGAATCAGTGTCCTTATAAGAAGAGACCCCAAGGAGTTTGCTCTTTCTCCACCAGGCCAGGACACAGTGAGAAGGCAGCCATCTCTAAGGCAGGAAGAGAATCCTCTCCAGGAACTGCATCTGCAAGACCCTGATCTGGAACTTTCCAGCCTCCAAAAATGGGAGACATCGCTTTCTCTTGGTCCCCTCCAGCAGTCTGTAGTGTTTTGTGTTGATAGTCCGCTCAGCACAAAGCCTCCAGTGAGTGCTCCGCCAAGGGTGGACATGTACCCCAGCTGTACCAGATAGAGCCTCTGTCTTTCTAGAATTTTGGATACAGACAAGGAAACCTGAATCAGGCCTTGTCAAATGTAAACCTGGGCATTCCGGGGAGCCATTTTTAGATTCACTCTGTGGTCTGCAGAAAGATGAAAATGAAACTAGATACACGGACTGAACAAAGATGAGAGGAAGGGAAAAAGAGTTTCCAACAGCTAGAGCTTAATTCCGTCCGGTTGCCCATCAGAAGTAGGGCTGTATTCTTGCCTTTGTGCTCCACAAAACACTTCCATATTGTGACAATAAATTCTTTTATTTAGGATAAGCTGGCAGAGATTGTTTTAAAAACCTACAGCCCAGCCGGGCGTGGTGGCACACGCTTGTAATCCCAGCATTCGG